>MNCI01020067.1:118791-132484 GCA_015680685.1 Gnetum montanum
GGAAAAATTCTAACTCTGGAATGATCAATCTGCCAGAGCTTCGCTACACTAGCCAGGATTGGGAAATGAAGGGAGTGCTGCCTCTTATTTATAGATATGGCGGCGGGACGCGATATCGCAGGACAAGACGCGATATCGCGTACACGATATCGCATGGGATGCGATATCGCGGCCTAGTGCAAGTCACGTCTCATCACTTGTTTTATGAGTCATTGCCCAAGGAGTCTCCAATCAAAATCCCTGATGATGATGAAGATGAACATGAAAATGAGGGGGAGAGCATAGGTATACTTATGCTCTACTTGCTATTACCTATATTTTTATGTTTGGTTATAAAGTTCTTACTTATCCAATGATTGTTATGCTTATCATAGTTCTTGAGCTAGTAGCAAAGGCCCTTGTACCTGGTTTCACTTGAAACTGTGGGTAGAGGTCCCAAACAAGATAGAATTCATGCACGAGATGGCGAAGGACATCATTGGTTAATTACATTAGGTTGCACTTGAAATCAATAAGAACTATGTTTTTCTATGCCTTATTCATTTTATTATGAGATGTATTTTATGCCATAGATTATTATATATTAAGTTTATGATTATTATTTTTTTTTTTTAGTACCATTAGTTACATGGGATTTGGCCCAAGACATGGAGTTTAACTCCTTGCCTAAGCTTCCTCCTAATACCACACATGTCCCCTTAAAGCTTTACAAAAATATCACTAATTTAGCAATTTCATGTGCTAAAGCTTCATGGGTAATTCATAGGTCTAATGAATCCCTATGGGAATAAGTTATGGCCTTAAAGAAAAAAATAAAAGGCAAGCCAAGAGGATCCAAGATCTCGAGGAGTGATAGCCTTCGTGGATGCCCAAGTGGAGAACTCGAGGGCCTTACAGACTAAAGAGATCACATGGGCCCACTACTGGTGCACTATCCATGATAAGATTTCTCTCTCCTAGGAGTTGCATGAGCAAAAAATGTAGATGGACTTGATCTCTCAAAAGGCATAGGATTGGAAAGATTATAGTGCTTGGATCCTAGAGCAAGGTAAGATACAAAAGGGCCACAAGTTCATGTAGAAGGTTGATTGGAATGTCTATTTGAAATGGATGAAGAAGGAGACAACTAAAAAAAAATGAGAGAGATGTTCATTTAGGGCATTTAGTCTACGAGTGCTTTCAAATTCTTTAAAAGCACTCTAATAGTGGTTGAGTCTTTTACTTGATAGATTACCACAATTGTAGATGAGGTTGCTACAGCTATAGTCTCATGGGAACCACCATCATGGATGAGTGTGATAGAACCAACATCCTCACAAGCATTAATTTAGGGGACATGAACTAGGATTCTTCAATGTTTGGAGATTGGCCTTCACCATCTTCCCCAAGATTTTGTAGAGTCAGATTCTCCACAAGTGTGATGGATTTTATGTTTTGCATTTTTTTTGAAGTTTTAGTTTTTTGTTTCACATGGTTTATGTTATGATTTTGGTTATGATGATTACTAACTAGTTGTATGTTGCTATGTCACAACCATTTTATGATGTTGGTGGCCCCTATGGTGCAAGTGATGATGGTGGTGATGCACCACCTCCTCCTCCTCCGAATGCTACCTTAGCACCATCAAATGCATGATGTGATAGTCTTTATTGTTTATTTCATTTTATGCCTGAAATTGTATGGCTTATGTTGGCCAATACTTGAGTTGTAGTTATTTTATCATTTATGATTGATAGTTTTAATATTTATGCCACACAATGTGACCATGGCTATATTATTTTATTTTAAGATGTTTTAAATTTTAAGTTTTGATTTTGGTTTTGGCTATATACATTGTTAATTACTTTATTGTTTTAAGGTTCTAAGGTTACAAGTGTTCAAAATATCTATGTGGAATATGGCTACATTGGCTATGTCAAGAACTATAAGATTATGAATAGACTAGGGTTACTTATCATTCATTTTTTTAAGAAAAAACATGGCAGGTTGTGCATTTATCATCAATTTAAGGTCGTGGCGGGATGCTATACCAGTTTAGAGTCCTAGCAAACTATAACACCAGTTTAAAGTCTTAGTGGACTGTAATGTAGTTTAAAGTCTTAGTGGACTACGATGACAATTTAAGGCCTTGACAGGCCACAATGTTGACTTAAGGCCTTAACAAACCGCAATGCTCGTTTAAGGCCTCAACAAGTCATGATGCTCGTTTAAGGCCTTGGTAGGCCATGGGTTTGCTAGTTTTAGACCATGATAGGTCCTCAAAGTCTTATATTTCTTGATAATAATTTTTTTAAAAAAAATTTATGATTCTTCCAACTTTAAGATTTTTTATAAGGATTTTTTTTTGTTTTCATCATGCATAAAAGTAAAAAAAAAAAGAAAGGTTATAATACATAAGTAAAATGCAAATGAAAGTAGAAATCTAGGCTACCTGTAAGGAGAGTAAAGTAAAATACACAAAAAATCATAACAAGTTAGCAAAGAAAAGCTAAGCTACATGGCTATCAGCTATATAGTTATAAGGACATGGGATGGAAGGGTCAAAGGGTACTTTAGTTGTGCAAAATCTTCCTAATCTTCGAAAGATTAGGGAATGAGTAAGGTCTACACTGCACAAGTTTGTATTTGCCATTTCCCTCACTAATAATGTTAAATGGAAGTTCATTCTTTGAAGCATCTTGCTACACATCATTATCATTATTGGCTTTATGCTCTCTCTTGGGTTGTTGGATTTCATGACCAAGAGTTTCTTCTTGAAACTCCACTTCAGATCCCTACTCTATGTCAATGTTGTTAATAGCTAAGGACACTGAGCTATCACCATGAATGATGATTGCACCTCCCTCATAAGGAAGGTGAACCTCTTAGTGGATGGGAGAAGATATATCTCGTAACTAAGCCAACAAAGGTCTTCCTAGGATAAGGTTAAACCCAAGTGTCTCCTCCACCACCAAGAAATTTGCAGTTGTGGGGAATTTCTCCCCTATCACAAAATCTAAGGAGATGAACCCCTTGATAGCAACCCTCAATCCATTGAAATACATGAGAGTGACTATTGATGTGTGTTGTATTTGCTCTATCAAGCCTAATCGTTCAACGATGATGCACAGGATAATGTTAGTAGTTACACCATCATCTACATGCACCCAATGCACCTTGAACTACCCTATGCATATGAATAGTGGAGCCCTAGTAATTTCACCATTCTAGGGATTAACCTTAATTTTTCTATCACAACATATTAGGGATGTCGACTTCCCCTCCCTAGGTGTCGAAGGAACCATCAATGCATGGATGGATTCCTTGTTAATGGGGATATCCTCACTAATGGGGATAGAAGTCAGCATTTTGACTAATTCCTCACACTGGGTGGTGGAAGTCATGATCAAGTCATAGAAATTCAAATAGTGTTCTTTTTCTTAAGAGATTATCTAACCTGATCTATCACACTAAGTAAGGTTTTCTCATTGATCATGGGCTTGTTGCCCAGGTTGTGCTTCACTTCCTCCATGCACCTAAAATGCAAAATTTGATCTTAGGTTGTGGTTTCTATGGCTTCTCCTCATTATTTTATCCATGAGCTTTGGAATCCTCCTATGGTTTGTTGGTTAGAGTGGGTTGGGTAGAGAAGGTATGGGTATAACCAATATGGGGGTGGATTTTGGTGAACCCACTTCCTTCTATGTCTCCATCTGCTTGTCACATTTATTATTTGGTTTTTTCTTTTACTTCTTCTTTTGCTTGTTTGGAGCTTTTTTATTGTCAATTATTGGTTATGAGGAAGATGCAATAGCATTGACCACCACAAGAGGTTTTTGGATGGTTATATCAGTTGGTGAGGCTATGACTAGTTAAGGTATAGTGGGCAAGGGCACCCTGATGATAAAAATTTTCCTTGGAGGCACTCATGATGGTACTCTCACAACAAAAGGGGATCTTAAGGGAGTAGGAGCAAAAGAAGCCTTTTCACCCTAAGAGGGTACATGAATCATAAATGGTTCACTTGTGGATCTTGAATTATCCTCTACATTGAATGTCTATATGACATATGCAACATTGTTAGCATTCAATGGGTCTTTGTAAACCTACATCAATTGTTTTTAAGGTCAAATAGAGTTGGATGCATCTAGAACCAACTTTCCCCTATCAATCATCTTCTACAGCTTATCCTTCAGCATAAGGTAGAAGTCTGTGTCATGACTAGGTAGTTGGTGAAAGTGGCAAAAGCAGTCTAACTTAAAGTACCTAGGTAGCATGGGTCATCTTTTGTTGCTCTAGTGTGGTCCTTGGTTATTTCACAAAGTCTATCATATTTCATTTGAGAAGCTTCAGATATCTATTTGTATTGGATACATCCACTTTTCAAAAGTTAATCTAATAGTTCTAATGGTTTTAATGGTAGTATAGTATATTTAAACCTATCCTTCCTTTCAAAATTGGGTTTGATCATTGTCGATGAAATGGCCCTAGAGGCAAAAGGCTAGTTATCATGGTTATTATTAGTGGGGACCTTGGGTGCCTTGATTTTGGCCCCTAGTTAGTGGTTCTAGCCTCCTTAGTCAGAGTTTCTATAGTCACATTGTTATGTTTTTCCTACTTCTTATTTCTCCGTGTATGTTTTTTTTTTGGTATGCTACATAGGTTGGGTCATGACTAGCTTCTGCAGCATCTTCTATAGTCTTGGTTTGGGAAAATTCTTAGTTAAGTGACTGCAAGTCAAGGTAATAATTTTTTCACTTGATAAATTCATTAACCACCTCCTTAAACATAGCCAATAGGTGAGTTTCCACTATGGGCTCTGGTATTTTATTCAAGATTCCATTCCACCATTGGATGAACTTCTATATTGGATCAAGAGGTCCCTGCCTAACCTTCATGAGTTGGTCAAGTGTGGTGTGAGGCTTCAAGTTATAGTTAAAGTAATTAACAAACTAAGCTATCAAGTCCTCAATGGAGGATATGGATCCTCTAGGTAATATGTGGTACCAATCAAGTGCTTTCCCAATTAAGGACATAGGAAAAATTTTCATGATGGTATAAGTCCATGGCTATAATAGCAAGCACTCAAATCTAAAATTTATAAGGTGAGCACTAGGGTTATCTTCTCCATTGTATTTACTAAATTGGGGGACAGGGACACTAGGAGGAAGTGTCAAGGATGGGATCATAGAATTGATAGGATCATCTTAGTAGAAGTCCATAATCTTTACACTTTGGGACGTAGAGGCTTTAAGCCTCTTTAACTCCTCTATCAAGTCCTAGATCATATGGAAGGCTTGATCCAAGCCTTGTGGTGGCCCTGTTGGCTGTGAGGCTTGTAGATATGGTTGTGGCATTTTTTGTAAATCTCATGGCCTAGCTATTAGTTTCAAGATAGAAGGAAGTAATTATGTCATGGATGTAGCTTGTGGACCAAACAAGGAAAAGAATTTCTGCATCGGTACCTGTGTCACAAATAAGTAAAGGGGATGTGTGACCCTTAAGTTACTTAGGATCCCATAGTGGATCCCATGTGGCTGGTTAGTGGGATAGTGGTGGTAACTACTACTATCATTAGTCAAATCAACCTTGGTTAGGTAGCAAGTGGCATGGAGAAATGAAAAGTTCATGGTTGTGACATTGCTTAGGTTTTGTGCACAGTGATGACTGGTGTGGGCCCGAACATGGTCAAGTATGGTGGAGACAAAGGGGGTGGGGCCTATCTAGAGGAAGAGGTGAAGAGGGTGGGGCCTTGGAGGTCCCTTGTTGGAAATGTCCTCCTAGAAGGTTCTATGGCTCAAACTCTACCCCAAATTCATCTTCTTCCTCTGGTTGCCCATCAAAGATAGCCTTCCGATTATCTTTGTCAACCTCGATGAGTAGGGCTAAGATAGTGACATAGATGTCATTAAGGGGTATTTGGTCATAAGGTGAGGAAATATATTCCTTCCCATCATAATGGATGAGCATGAATTCCCTTTTTACCTCTACTTCTACTCATGGGATTAGCATACCGACCTAGATCTTAGCACAAATGAATTTATAATGATCTTCATCTATTGTCACAAAACTAGGAATTTATCCCCTATGTCTTAAAGATTTCCTACATTCAGTGATGGTGGGGTCTTTGGGGTCATAGACCCTCATGGCCTATAAATCTAACCCACTATAAATGTAGTTGTAAGGTAGCTTAGTTGATTGTGTGAGAGACATGGTTATTTTAGCCAAAATGACTCAAGATATGCTATAAACAGCAAAAAATGAAAGTAGGTTCCAAAAAGTGAAACTCAAAAGCAATAAAAGGCAGAAAAAATAGTTAAAAATAGGGTACATACTAGAAATATCAAGTAGGGCTAAAGGGGGATATACCCCTTTACCCAAAATAGAAAGATGCAAAGGTGATAGCAAACTTTACTCATAGTAATCTTCTAGCTATCATACTCCTTGATGCTCATGCTAACTTCCATGCTAAATGGGAGGATCTCACACCTTCTAAAACCAATGTTGAAAATTCCTGTAGGTGCTATGAAAATTGCATAATAACTATAAAATGCAACGTAAAAATTTTGAAGAATTGGAAATTTTAAAATTCTTTCCCATGAGTAAGGCTTAAGATTTGAGAGAAAAGAATAGGGTAGATTTATTCTATTTTTATAAGACTCAAAATATGGATAGAATAATAGTTTTAAAATTGCTACTATTCTAAGTTATTTGACATACTTTCCTAGTTGTTAATATTCATAATTATAAAGTCCAATAGTTTCTAGTTGATGACATAGTAATATGGTGAATATTTGCGAAATAGACAAATATTCACCAAATTCCAAAACACTACTTACAACTAATGCTAAAAAGCATCTCCTTTGAGGTAAGAAAAAGATCAAACCTTACCTCGTTCCTAGAAAGCCAACTAGATGATGAAAAACATTCATTCACTACACTAGTTGTAGCATTATAGATGCACAATTAAACTACATTACTACAAAAAAGAAATTGATCATGGTGGTGCATGTTCTTGAAAACTTCAAGCACTATGTGCTTGTATATCTCATATTTGTGCATACTAACCATAGTATTATTAGATTTCTCATGCATTGGCCAGCAATAAGCTCCAAATTTATTTTGTGAATTGAGATTTTGCAAGAGTTTAATATCAAAATGATAGATAAGAAGGGGTTGGAAAATATTATTATTGATCTTGACTCCAATGAGATCATGAGATGGTTGAGGATCCTCTCTTTCTGTAATTTCTAAATAATATTTTACTTGTAAAATCTATATTGCTTTCTTATTCAATAACCATGTCATCATTTTCTGACATTCTTACCTATCTTACAAAATAAAATGTTCCTAATAAATAAGACAAGAGGAGGATCTAGCAATTCCTTCAGCACATCAAATAATACATGAAGTTTGACTATAATCTCTAAAATATTTTCTCTAATTGTTTGATGCACTAGTATGTATAAGAGGATAATTGATTGAGGATTCTCTAAGATGCTCATGATGGAGCCATGGAAGCCACTACATAGGGATAAGAGTAACAATAAAAATTCTTATGGTTGGTTATTTCTAGGTCCATACTATTTTGTGATGCCTATAAATTCTTCCAATCTTGTGAGTGTTTTCAGTGTGATGATGGAATCCTATCACAATTCGAAGGATCATAGTAGTGGATTCAATAACTCAAACCTTTTAATGTCTAAGGAATTCATTTTATTGGCTTAATCTCTTCAACATCCAATAGAAAGGTGTAAATAATTATCATTTTTGACTACCACTCTAAGTGTAAAGAAATTTCTACAATGATAGATTACACGATAGTTGCCACTACTAGGATTTCTGAGCAACACAGTTAATCATTTCAACATGCGTAAATACCTAATTTTATATAACATAAGCCACTTTACTATTGCTAACTTTAAGAAATTAATGCAATGCCTAAGGGTAGAACATATAAGCTTACAACATCATATTAAGCCCTAGAAAAATGGTTAAGCCAAAGTCATGAATAGAAAAATTATATGCATCTTATCAAGAACAATTAGTGCATGTAGGAAGGAATGGAGTATCAAAATTATTGATGCCATACATACATACTATTCCACATGGAAGCTTCTTATAGGTTATTCTCATTATGAGCTCATGTAAAAAAAAAGTTACCTAAATTACCCATTCAAACTCAACCCCAAATGTTGAAAACAATCTCTAACCTTGACCTTATGCAAACTAATTTATAAAATTTTTTAGTTTAGCACAAAAAGAATATTTGATGAATCCTAATTTGCTAGTTGAGAGTAAGATGATAACATTAATACATAATGAAGTTCATAAAATTTTCTCAAAGCAAAGGTATAACAATAGAATTAGGTATCTCAAGCTTAAATCAAAAGATAGGCTCTTATACTATAATCTCAACCACTTGCCACAATGCAAAAAATTTCAAGCACTTTCAGAGGAATCTTATGTCCTTCATAGACTATACCTTATAGCTCAAGACCTTTCATGAATCACAACACTTTAAGCAAGTTAAGTACCCTACAAATCTACCATTGTACCATATAGAATAAATTGATCTTAGTGAATGGTCAACAAGTGGAAGCTTTCATGTACCCTATGACATTACAAGCATCTCACCTCACACTACCTAGAATCAAAATATCCTCCTTGAAACTTAATTGTGAAATAGATATGTTGAATAAAAATTGAAACTATTCATTTTGTTCTTTTTCTTATTTTTTTATTTCTTCTATATTTTTCTATTTTTGTATGTTTTTCACCTTTCTAGCATTTTCTATTTCTATAAGACTTTTTTTTATGATTTTTACTTCTTTCTACTTTTTCCATTTCATTATATGTTTTTCATTTCTTAGTCTTTTTTAATTCTTAATAATTTTTTATTTCTTGAGTCCTTAGTAAATGTGGTGATATTTTCTTTTAATTTAATAATTTTTTTATCATGGTATAGAAATGACATCTTGCAATTTTGGAACATTTATTCAATATCATTTGTTGAGGAATGTACAATTGCAACATGTAGTAAGATCACTTCATCCATCTTTCCATTTCTTATTAATAAGAGGTTCTTAACCATGAAGATAATGTGGTCCTTATTACATTAGAAACTTCTAACTTCCATGGTCACCAAGCCTAAACCAAGGGGGCATGAATAAGAGTATGGCATTGAGAGGATTTTTTTATGCCTTGAGACTCCATCCTAAGGACCACTAGTTATATATGAATACGTAGATCACTTCACCTATAAAAAATGAGGTGTTAGCCTAGTAGTATGGGTCTTGGCTTAGTAACTCTAGGTCATAAATTCAATTCTACTAAGTAGAATTGAGTTATAAAATTCTATGAAATCTAAGGATGTATCCATGTTTCAATTATTTTGGGCTCCAACCCTATACACACCTATACATAACATGAATAAGGGAACATGATCAAAGAAACAAACACCTTGCCATATCATTGAAAAGATATGCAATCCATGTTTGAATGTAAATCTTTGACAAGAAAGATGATTAATTAATAAATTCAAACTACCCTTGAAGGTACCACTAGACAAGCACAATATCCATGTTTGAAGATAGGCTACTTTTGAGGCTACATCCCTTACACTAACTTCAACATGTGACTAGAAGGCATGTGATCCATGTTTGAAGGTACTCCTCTAGCGGCGTTATCATTGATCATGTAACTAGAAAGGCATGTGATTCATGTCTAAATGTAACATCCCTACTATAAATCCCCTTCTTTTCTTGGTATGTCTTAAAATATTAGCTTACTAGTAAGATTCTTAGCTTGGTGATGAGACGCGATATCGTGGTCCGTTGCCAAATCTATAAATAAGAGGCGGCACCCCCTTCATTTCCCATCCTAGGCTAGAAGTAGGGAAACTCTGGTAGTTTGATCACTCCAGAGATAGAATATTTTCCATGTGCCCGCAGTAGGAGTCCCCAAGTGAACGGCTCTTTATTCTAGCAGCTTTGTACCTGAACGCAAGTTGTGTACAGCAATAAAGACGAGCTTTGTGCATAAACCTTGCAATGCATGGAATAGGTTTATTCTATGTTATTTCTTACCTATTATTTATTACCTGCATTAGCGCAGCAGAGTACGACTTGGTTACAAGCATTGACGAATGTGTACGGCTAACCAAGAAATCGGCTACTCATCGCGATTAGTTTCTCTCACCCTCAACTCCTAGAATACGGGATGAGTACGACTTCATTATGAGCATCTATGGGTGTGTACAGCTAGTCAAGGAATCAGCTGCTCATCACATTTAGGCTAGTTAGATGCCTCAGTATGACCACTTCAAGCACGTGTGTTACGTGTGGTGATCCCAGTAACGATTAGCATTTGGTAGCCACAGTTGCATAGTTCAAGGTGTGTATGGTAAGTGGGAACGGATGCTGATGCTAGTTAATTTAGCCTTAGGTCCTTAGTTAGAGTTAGTTAGCTTTCTCAACCCTTCACCTCTTAGCATAGGAGAAAAATAGAAAAGCTATAAAAATCATATACCTCGGACTTACTTAACCATACACCGTGACAACAACAAGTAAGTCTGGGAAGACAACGAATGATTAACCCTAAGTGTTCCATAGGGCGTTTAGGCATTTAGTCTGCGGAGTTTGATCGGATCACACGTGTTATGCTCATTTCGTATGGTTGAGTGTAGGGGTACCTCGCCACTCATCATTGGCGCCGTTGCCGGGGACTAAGTGTTTGTATGCTGAATAGAACATAAGGGATATCACTCACATCATTGTGAGCCTTAACGAACCTTCAGGTTAATCAAGATAAAAATTTATATAACGGTGAAATTAGCACACCGATAAAAATGTCTTCTTCTCATAAGAGCAACTCACCACCTAAGGACCATACAAGAGACAGTCGGCAACATAAAAAACATAACCACAATCAGCCAAGTCCTAAACAATACAAGATAGTTTATACTCATCCTGATGAGTATATTCCAGACTTTACTTTTATTCTCCATCAAGATGAACAACTACGATGGAGAGATTTGCAAGGTAACATTGTGTTACCCCAAGATTGATCAGTCCCTCGAATGCTTTTCCATGCCTTGGCACAGATTGGCATGCAAGAATTATTTGCTGAATATGTTGGTGAAGACTTTGACATGAGGAATTATTATCCCACAGATGCCCAACGTATGAGAGACTTAAGGCAGGAGAGTCAACATGTACTATTGAAGGGCAAGGTCCCACACGTGCTTAGCAAAATAGGAGATGAGGAACCCCTTATCACGGGTTCATTAGCAAACAATGTTTCCCCTCCTAACGATGATGAGGAGGTTGGGTATCAGAACCTATGATCAACGATACATAACATTGGTTTTGATGCTCGTGAACAACAACTGCTCACAAAGGGAAGAACCACTCACGCTAAGGATGAGCACTTAGATCGTCACCACAATCGGGGCCATAGCAACCGAAGAGAATGCAAGAAACATTGTCATGGCGATGGTTCCCCTTCTTCTTCCCCTTCTTCACATCACTCACCCTCTCCTTCCACACCTGGGCACAGCCACCATGAACATAAAGGTGAGGATAAAAGTAAAAAGGATGAAAGACCTTGACTGGAAAGTCGAGAAAGAGGACAAGGGCAAGGATGTTGGGAGAGTAGGGAACGACGAAGACATCACAGGCGTCATGAAGGAGACGATCATGAAGAGCCCCTACTCGCAACCTGAAGTATGCTTGACATAACAGAGGCAATTAGGATTCCCACAAGGCATTTAAAGGATAGCTGGATCAAGCAATTAGACATGAACAACATCCCACGATTTGAAGGGGGATACAATGCTGATCCGCAAAATCATTTCAGGCATTCCACGATGCCTGTGCCTTGCAGAATATAGAAAATGAGTGGCAGAAGCTTAAGTTGTTTCCAAGGACACTCACTAAAGAAGCAGAGAGCTCGTACCAATCCTTAGAACTAGAAACCATCAGGAGGTGGAGTACGATGCTAGAACTATTCAACGAAAAGTATCAAACGTACTCCAGAGTGTCCAATTTACGTAAGCAGATCCAAGGCTGGAAGCAAGGTACACACGAACCCTTGGATGCTGCCATGGCCTGCTACTACACATTGTTACATCGTTGCCTGGGCCATGGGTATACTCAGTGCGATCAACTTCGTCACATCGTGGATGGGCTAAGGAATGAAACTAGAAGAACCCTTGGGACTTATGCCCAAGGGATACTCTCACAACTTAGAGCCCATGAAGTACGTAGCTTGTTGGAGCAAGTAGCAAACAAAGAGGGTGAGCTACGTAAAAGGGAAAGTGTGGAAGAGTACAACCACGATCCCTCCCTTTGAAAGAAGGAAGTGAAATTTTATGATGAAGAGGATGAGTCACCAATCGAAGAGTTGGTGAATCGGAAAACTGTGCCAATCCAAAAGTTAACAACCAAGGTATCGGCCAAAGTAGACCAAATGTGGGATTCCTTAGACTCAAGAATTGAGACAGTCTTGAAAATTGTAGAAGAGTCTAAGGTAGAACAAAGTAGTGAAAAAGGTAAGAAAAATTGGAGAGATTTAGGCCCTGCACATAACAAGGGTAAGGGAAAAATCACTAACTCTGATGTGGCTGAGGATTCACATTTCGACGTTGACGGTGGATGTGAGATCTAACATTATAACCATCCTAAGGGATGTTGCCCCATCATCTCACATCTACAGGAGTCTGGGATGTATGCGCTTAATCCAAGACTCAACCAACGGCAAACACCCCTCTGGTTACCTTATCCACAAGGTAACCCAAGGCAGTTCCACCAACCCTTAACGTATTGTCCAAGTGGAACTCCACCACAGCCCATCGGACAGCATCAGTAGTGGCAATACCCATAGTCATGGGGGATGCCACCGCCAACACAACAGTACCCCTACCGGCAGCCCGATCCTTATGGTTATTATGTGCAGTAGCCGATTTCTCCAAGTGACTCTATAGATCATGCAACCCCCAACCGTCACTACCAAGTTTGGGAGTACTTCCGAAGGACTCCTTCTCCTCCGGGAGACATCTCACACTCATCCCATCCTCCTAATCCATCCGCACCTCTTCCACCACAAGTAATTCCCATAACACCTCCTGCTCTAACAATGCAAGGGGAACTTCCTCCTCAACCGCAACAACGTCACGCTGCTAGAGCTGTAAATATCCAACCTGCTAATGGTTCTGAGAACTGTAAAAAGAGAAAACCTTACTTCAGAACCAAAAGCCCAAACAAACTCTTGCAACAACAAGCGGTTGAGGCGATGTACACTCCTCCACCAGCTAACACTTCGGAGCACCCTTCCATCCAAAATCAGAGCATAACGCATATGGTTATGTTAATGCATACCGTAACTGACTGGATCAAGGTGGGCCACCTTCCCAAGAAACTAACTGACCCTGGGACTCCCTTAATCTATTTGCAGATTATCGAAAATGAACCACATAGGGCTCTTCTTGACTCAGGTTCCGGAGTCAACTTAATTTCACGAGAGATGTATCACACCTGGAACCTGCCCCAACTTAAGAAGAGCAACATTCAACTAGAGCTGGCAGACTATTCCATCACCATTCCCTTAGGATTGGTGGAGGACATCATTACCATTGTGTGTGGTTGGTCTTACCCAGCTGATTTTCCGATGATTGAAGTGAACAATAATAAAGGGGACTTCCCAATTATAATGG
>MNCI01020067.1:136695-191451 GCA_015680685.1 Gnetum montanum
TAATACTATCTTCCATTGCCTTCAGGAGTAGCATTAGATTATAAACCCATCATACACCTCACTCTGGACTAAACCATACGTGACAAAGCTAATACTAGTCCAGGTGGGAAGACAGTGAACTGCGACCTAAGGCTAACTATCTAGATGCGACAACTAGTCCGTCTACGGCGTTCGATCGGATTGCGCATGTAACGCTCATATTCATATGGTTGAGTGTAGGGGTACCTCACCACTCATCAGTTTGATTCTAATAAAAAATGTTGAGTTAAACTATATATCTTATGGTGTACCAATGTTTGACTTATTTCAAGTTCCAACACCTACCCTCCACATTCCCTACCCCCCAAAAAAAATGTTTCATATGAGTTATTGGAAAAAAAATAGAAGACCCAATTTTGGAAATATATGATTTTGGAAATTACCATGCATGTTGTAATTTTAGAAAATAACTGCATGTGGTTTTGGGATCCGTTAGAATTTCTCATTATAATAAACCTTACCTTGATCCTACCATTATACATGCATGATTATACTTTCACTAAAACTTATGATCTGATGTACATTAAAATTTTTTAATATTATTATTCATTTTTAGGATCTGACACCCCAAAATTCTTCTTCCACTAAAACCTATCCAATTACCTTGTCATCATTTGGAGAAGAAAGCTAGATAGGGAGACTTTGCTAAAGCAGGAGAATAAGTTGTAACCAAGCTTGTGTACCTCTTCTTGGATCTATGTAAGTCTTAGTTGTTTTCTTTGAAGATCTGGTAATTCTTTTACCTTAATTTATATTATTATTGTTTAGTTTTTGAATAGGATCATGGTCTTAGTAGGTGAATCTCAACTGCATGAGGGATTTAGAGCTCATTGAATCTCAAATAGGTAAATTTTATTTTTGCGTTTAAATTCTAAGTTATGCACATGTGTTAATTTATTTTATTTCAAACCATTTGATTAATTATGTGGAGATGGAATTAAATGAATTTAATGTTTGATCTAAATTTGTGGTATGTTGATTTGTTACTATTCCAATTTACATTCTACCCCAATGTTGTCTAATAAGTATTTAATTTGTTTTCTAATTTGGATGTGTGAATCTTAGTATTTATCTTTTTGACTTTCTACCTTGGCTTTTTATTATAGTTGTTGTAACATAGAGTTTAGCATCTTCAATTGTTGTCCAAGCACATCTTGAGTTGTTCTACTCTATTGTAACTTTTTTCATAACTGGCATCATCATGACTTTTCCTTAGGGATCATAAAAAATTAATTATCAATTGCAAATTAAGTCACAACATTCTCACATAAGAACTAAAACTTTCATTTAATTAACACAAACATGAAATTAGTTACTCTCAATGTTCAAAGGCACCATAAGGACTTTTGAGTGAAAAGCATAAAACATAGGTTCAAATCAAAGAAAAATAAGGGGAATTGAAACTTGAAAACTTGGTTTGAAACTAATTCTAAACTAAACTAAATTATTGAAATCTAGTACAATACTCATAGAAGAGATGGACAAAAACTTGAACAACTTATTTCTTTCATTGAAAGAAAGACAGAAAGCACAAACATGTGCTTTCCACCACCTCAAGATATCATGATTCATGTGAATTATTTATTGTTGATTACTAACATCATTTTTTTGTTGTTGATGATGATGGGATTGATTGATAAAACTAGCACAAGGGAGAGGCAAATTGGTTTATGGAAAACCCTAGGATCAAAAAGTACCCTTCTTTAAAATTATAGTAGAAAAGACTCTTCATTTGAACCTTATCTTGGATGTAGAGAGGAGTGTAAATTCATTGAAATAGTGTATCATCCCTATTAATTATCTATAAAATCTTATAAATAACTAATAGAAATGCTACAAAACTCTAAAGGATTTAGAGTTAACATTGATCTAACTAAATCATAAAATATTCATTTAGCTAGTAAAATTATCAGTTAGGAGCATAAAGAAAATAGTAAAACATAATGCATCAAAATTCATTATTAGTAGAATTAATAACTAAAGAAAAATTATTATAACAAATGAAAAACTAATGTAACCCCAAAAATGTATATGCTCAAAAATATAATAAATTACCTAATTGAAAAGTACATGAAGAGACAATTACAATGACACTTGCTTCACTTTAATTGGAGTTCTAGAAACAAAGTTATTTATGCTTAGCATTTATTAAAGTAATAATAATACTAATAATTAAGAAAATAGTAATATTTTTTATTGTAGTCAAGTCCTTTCTAATTATATCCTTTAGCTACTCCAAACTTTGTAGCATTCCATGAAACCTTCTAAATTATACTTAATTTTATAAGTCTACTTAGATCCAATAGTTTTCTTACATGGTTCTAAAGCACTAAGAGTCTAGGTATTGTTGGATTCTAGTGCTTTGATTTCTACTACCATGGCTTGACATCATTTAGGATACTTGATGACTTGGCTAAAACATTTAGACTCTTGAATTGATAATATGGCTACAAATAAAGCATGGTAAAATGATGAGAATTTATTATATCTAAGGAAGTATGATAAGTAGTAGACATAAACTAGGGATCTTATTGAAAATGAAACTAATGCAAGGTCAAAAGTGAACAGCCATTTAAAAATGTTATTCCTACAAAAACAACTTAGGGGATATCTCTCTTAGGTGAAACATTTGAGAACTGATGGAGCTTGTATGGATAATTTTGATGTAACATTTGTAGATGGCATGAGGCGTAATGATGGAGCATTGTGTGATGGAAAAGTGGTAGGTGTGTTAGTATAATCTAGAAGTAGATGAGGTAGAACTATTGAGGAGATTTTAGGATTTTGAGATGGAAAGGGAAATATGTCTTTATGGAAAGTAACATTCATGGAGGTAAAGACTATTTGGATTACAAGGTTATATAATCTATATTCTTTATGCTCATGAGGGCAGCCAAGAAATATGCATTTTTGTGCTTATGAATCAAATTTAGAGAGACCATAAGCATGTGTGTTGGCATAACAAAGGCATCCAAACACTTATAAATGTGAATATGAGGGTGCAATGTGAAAGAAGGCTTCATAGTGCATTTAGCCAAAGAGAATAGGAGTAGAAGTATAATTAACTAAATATGTGGCTATGAGGATGCATTTCCCCTAGAGATGAATTGGTGTATGGGCTTGAAATCTCAAGGCTTTGGCAACATCTAATAGGTGATGATGTTTTTGTTTGACAACTCCATTTAATTGTGGAGTGGCAACATAACTACGGTGGTGAAGGATTTCTTTTTCTAAATGGAATGAACCCATGTCACATTCAACACCATTTTCCTTCAAAGTTGATGGATTGTTTAGCCAAATTCATTTTCAATTAAATTAAAAATTTTCTTGGGTAGATGGAGAATTTTAAACTTGTGATGCATGAGAAATACCCATGTACACCTAATAAAGTCATCCAGAATGGTCAATAAATAACAAGCACAACTAAGTGAAGGTGTTTGTAGCCTCTCCATATATCATAAGAATCAATTAAAATTATTTACTAGTAGAAATGAAATTAAGAAGAAAGAGGATACAAGTTTGTTTTACAATAAGGTGAATGGTACAATGTTTAGGTTTATTAAAGGTTGGAATATTTGAAAAACTTTTAGACAACATATTTAATCAATTATTAGAGAGATGACTAATCACTTATGTCACAAATCAAATGAGAAAAATATAGCAATGGGATAAGGCTCACTATTATTGAGTAGATATAAATTGTTAAGCTCTTTACCCATTTCAATCATTATCCTCATAGATAAGTCCTATATAACATAAACCAGGAGATAAGGTTATGGAATAGTTAGAATAAGAGGTAAGTTTGCTAATTGATGTAAGATTAAATTTGAAACTAGGCATACATAATACTCACCATAAAATTAATTATTTAGATAATTGAATTGTGCTAATGTGAAATATGAAGGTTGCACTACCATCAAACAACTTAACAAATTGGTTCTTATGGGGATCATTGATAAAAACCATAATGAAGAACTAACAATGTGTTCTATGGCCCAAAAGTAAGGATCCATTGTGCCAAATTATTAAAGGAAGAAAAATTGAATTTGATACCTAAAATGTTTATTCCTACTTTTGAAGTGCCTACTTAATAGACCTTACATTGCAAGTTCAAGAAAGCAAGTTTTTTGTATTACACTAGAGTGAATAACGGTCCTGTGGAGAGTTGATCTTCTTTGTGAACTTAATGTCTCAATGGATAGCCATAGAAGTGATAGCATTTTTCAATGGTATACCCAAATCAACTGTAATTCTTGCAAGTGGATATTTATTATTGGGGATCTTGATTTTACCTTTGCAATATTTGACTATTATATTTTTTGTAGTTGATTTGTAGAAAAACATGCCTCGTTGATGGATTGAAGGTTGTTTTCCTTTGGAAAAGGGGCTAGAGGAGTGTGGAAATCCTTATGGTTTTATGTTCTCATAACCATCACCAAGGAACTCCATGGCCCTAAATCCTTTGTGAACTTTGTTATAATGATATGTAGGGTTGTTGGGGAGGCTTTACCTCTCTAGCTCAAGTGATCGCTCTTTTCTTTGGAGCAAGGCTTAGGGCTGAATGCATTAGAGTAGGAGTATGTCTTACATCTTTTAAGGAAACAATGTTATGTGTAAATGTTAGTGCTATTTCTATTGTATAGGTATGAGTATCTTGTTGGTTTGTTGCTTATATAATTATGTCAAGCATACTTATTATGCTCCTAACCAAGGAATAACGAGTTTTTCACACTTATGTTATACTCGCAAGTGTTGTGAGCATTGAGGTATAGTCCACCTTGAATTTGTTCTTTTTCCATAGCTAAGTTGAGACTCCTGGATAGTGTCAAGCAATGCTTTTTAAGGAAAACATCATAACATTATTTGAGTATTACTTTGCTTGAATTCTAATCTCTTTGCAAGAACTATAATTGCTTCTATCAATGGAGTGGTAGAGGATGGTGTTCTTCCTACAAAATAAGAAAAATTTTCTAATTAATTGGGAAAAGAGAATTTATAAGGAGGATTTATTCTATAATGATTGCATAGGATTCACTAAGTCCCATCATAATTACATCATCTTCTCTTCTCTTCTTGTTAATGATCTTGCAATATCTTCATGGATCCACATGAGCAGGCAAGGAGTGGGTTGTAGACAACAAGCTCATCCTACAACCTTCAATTTTGTAAAATATGTTTCCATGGAGAGTTGTTCTTGATTTAGAGATGAGATCTATTATATTTGAAAAATTTTGGGAGCATTGACTTGAGAAAACTACTCCTTAAGATCATTCCAAACTAGATAGTATGGCTCATTAGCTTCATCCTTTTATAGTTTGCACAATTTTGTAGATCTTATTTATTTTTGTAAATGACAACAAAAATGCTTTTTCTCTAATTTTTGGGAATTTCTCTATACTTCAAAATTTTGTTAAATAAATGTGTCAACCAAGAAACTCTTGTATCTCCCACTGCTTTCCAAGCTTCTATAGGAATGTTTTCTAATTCAACAACTTTTTCATTTTTCATCTTTGAAAATATTATCTTCATCTCAGAGAAGAAAATTTCATCAAACAAACCAAAATTTGGTTTTTCTTCTTAGATGTCTTCTTTTGGAAATTCTTCATTTAATAATTTTTGAAAATAATTTTTTTACCTATCCAAAATATTATTATTTTTTACTAAAATTATTTAATTTGCC
The DNA here is from genome assembly GCA_015680685.1 of Gnetum montanum. Taxonomy (NCBI): domain Eukaryota; kingdom Viridiplantae; phylum Streptophyta; class Gnetopsida; order Gnetales; family Gnetaceae; genus Gnetum; species Gnetum montanum. Next base: position 142,415 of record MNCI01020067.1, read on the forward strand.
TCCTTGATGCATTTGACATGATCAATGTCCTTACATTTATTGTTTTTGATTTTTACCAATTTATAAATATATTTTTTTCCTTCTTTTATTCTTAGTTTCTCATAAAAGCTATCCAAGGACTTATGTTTGGCTTTGGCTATTGCCTCCTTTTTTGTCATTTTGTATATCAATTTATTTTCTTGGCTACTACTTTGTTGCTAGTCCTTAAAGCATTTTCTCATATTTTTAATAGCATGTTGCACTTCAACACTTCACCATCATGTCTCCTTTGGAATGTATTTTTTTCTTTTGTATCATCCAAAATATTTTTCCCAATTTTCTAAATGTAACTTTCCATTTGGCCTCAAATTAAATTTGTAGAGCAATCTCAATTCCATGTGTCTTCTTAAAGCAATTGTTCTATGAATATGGTGATGTTATCTTTCTTCAAATTCCACCATTTTATAAATTTAGTCCTTGATGAGTGTCAAAGTGCTACGTCAATGAGCCCTCGTTGACACGGCCTTGTTGACAAACCCCTATCAATGGGGCCCCATTTACATGATGTTACCCCATCAACATAGACCTAGAGCAAAAACTATAAATACAAGCTCTCGTCCATGTTTATGGGCATTCAATTGATAGTAGTAGTCAAACTCTTGTAGTTTTTAGATTTGAAAGAATATTTTCTTCAGTGCTCGTAGTAGGAGTCATTAAGTGTATGGATCTTTATTTGAGCACTATTGTACATGAGCACAATAGTGTGTGTAGCAATAAAGACAAGCTTCTTGATAAACCTTGTAGCATTTAGGATAGTTTAGATATTTTATTCATGCATTTAATGATTTTAGTTATTTATTCAATTTTTTCTAGTAATTAAGCTAATTAAGTAATTAACTGAGATAAGCTAGATAGATTAGATACATAAGTATGACCACTTCAAGCATAACACATCTTCGCTTGGTAATCCTAGTAGCATTATTGCTTAGTACACCCAATAGTATAGCACTTGGTAACCCAGTAGTGGATACATGGGTTCAAGATGTGTACGGAAAGTGGGACCGAATGCTTATGTTAGGACTAGTTAAAGATTATTTAAATAGTTAAATTAAATTAGTTCTCAATTTGGTTTATCTCTCTATTTTAGTACCAAAACCATAAAACATAAAATGAAAAAAATCATATGCCTCGATTACACTTAACCATACCTTTATACATCACAAGTGTAATTGGGAAAACAACGAACGACCATTAGGGCAAGGTTCACTTCCTAGAAGGACTAGTGCACTAGAAACCAGAGAGTCCATGGAATTCAACCATATTACACATGAATTCTTCGTGATTCATATGGTTGGACATAGGGGTACCTTCAACCACTCATCATTGGCACCATTTTCAAGGACTCTCTTTTGTTGAAATATGCACTATCTAGGTTTAGTGTATATCATTAATATCATTGGATGAACCCCAAGCTCGATATCATTCCCAAATAATATAACTACAAAAGCACACTAATATTTTAGTTGTTTTGCAAAATGTCTTCTTCTTCTCACAAGAGAAATGATATGAAACTGCCAGTCCCACAAGAGTACAAAGTAATATATACTCATCCAAATGAGCATGTGCTTAATTTCACCTTCATCCAACATCAAGATGAGCAACTATGATGGTGTGATATGGAAGGAAACATTGTAGTGCCTCCCAATCGATCTATGCCTGTGATGCTACTTCAAACTCTTAAGAAGTTAGGCATCTTATATCTTCAGGAAGAATATGTTGTCCATGGTTATGAAACTTGGAACTACTATCCCACTGAAACATAATGCAAGCAAGATTGGAATCAGGAGAGGCATCATGAGGATGAATAGGAAATAGTTCGCAAATCCCTTATTCTAGCTTAACCAAGATGATAATGAGGATCCTCCCCCTGAGGGCTCTCAACATGAATATTCTCCATCCTTTGTTACTGGTGATGAGGGTGTGGCCCTAAATCTGTAGTCTACAATCAACAATCCAAGTTTAGGAAAAGATGGTAATCAAGGCAAGGGATTGAATAAGCATCAAGATTATAGGAAAACAGACGAACGTGGTCACGATAATTGAAAAAAAATTGGTAGATATAATGGTGGAGGTAGTCCTCCTCCCTCTTCATCTTCTTCATCTACATATGCTTCTTCTTCTTCCTCTTCTAATTTTGAAAGACATCGTAGAAGGAACAACCATGATGGAGGTGAACAAAGGGGAAATAATACTAATTGCCATGCCCACAATAATCAAAGGGGTAACAAAAGACATCATTGGCAACAACAAAATAACAATGATGATGAGCCTTTATTCAGGACTCAAAGTATGCTTAACATTGTAGAGGCAATCAAAATTCCAACTATGCATGTAAAAGATAGTTGGATCAAATGCTTAAATATAAATAATATCCCAAGATTTGAAGGGGGATATAACTCTAATCTGTAGAATCATTTACAAGCCTTTCACAATTCCTAGACCTTACAAAACATTGAAAATGATTGGTAGAAATTAAAGTTTTTTCCTAGGATACTCATCTAGGAAGCAAAAGGCTAGTACCGATTCTTGGAGCTAGAATCTATCCACAAATGGAGTACCATGATGGAACTATTTAATGACAAATATTAGATGTAATCCACAGTGTCCAACCTAAGAAGGAAAATCCAAGGCTAGAAACAAGGAACACATGAGACCTTGGATGCCACCATGGATAAATATTATTCTCTCTTACGTCAAAGCCCTAGCCATGATTATTCTTAGAGAAAACAACTCTCCACAACATAGATGGGCTCAGAGAAAAAACTAGAAGAACCCTTGGCATTTATGTGCAAGGGAGGTTGTCTAAACTAAGAGCTCATCAAATAAAAAAGCTAATAGAGTAGGTTGCCAAAGAAGAAGATGAGTTGCAAAAAAGGGAAAGTGTAGAAGAATATAATAGGGACCCTTTCATCAAGAAAAGGTAGGTCCAATTTTGTGATGAGGAAAAGTCACCACTTGACAAGGTGGTAAACAAGAAAACCTTGCCCATCCAAAAATATGTTTCTGATGTTTTAGCAAAGGTTGATAAATTATGGGACTCTTTGAATGAAAAATTCCAAACTGCTATGAAGATTGCTAAAGAATCCAAAGAGCAAAATAGTGATCATAACCATAGGAGGCAAAAAGAAGCTAAATGTGCCTACTAGAGAAGTAAGGGCAAAGCTACTACAGTAGAAGAAGTTATGGAGACAAATTTTGATGATGATGTTGGTTGTGACATTTGTCAATATGAACATCCTAAGGGATGTTACCCTGTGGTGTTACACTTAGAAGAGTCTAGGGTGTGTGCATTGAATCCTTGACTAGCACGAAGGCAAGCACCCAGACAATTACCTTATCCTCAAGGTAATTCCAGGCTGTTCCACCAACAATAATAAGCTTACTACCTAAGTGGAGCTCCACCACAACCATATGAACAATATCAATAGTGGCACCAACCACAATCATGGGGAATGCCACCTCCAAGATAGTAGTACCCTTATAGGCAACTAGATCCATATAGGTACTACGTTTAGTAGCCTGTTTCTCAATGAAGCTCTACAAGCCATGCCTCATTCCAGCATCACTACTACCCTCTAGAGTACCATTGAACTCATTTACCATCTACTCAAGGGAAGCACCCATATCCATATCATCCTTCGCATTCATCTGCATACATACATCCACCCTCAACCTAGTTACCTCCTGCTTCATCCATGTAGGATCAAATTCATTCACAGTTGTAGCAACAAAATGCTATGAGGGTTGTACATTCATAACTAACCTTCCAATAGAGTGGTTCAAATAATCAATCTAGAAAATTATCCTTATTCTGGCCCAACAGTCCTCCCAAACCCTTACAACCTAATACAGTTGGTCACCCTATATCTCCAACACCCTCATCCTCTACATCCAACACATTTGAGTGCCCTTCAAACCAAACACTGCCTCAAATCCACAATACGATGTTAACTCATGTTATTTCTAATTGGATCAAGGTAGGTAATCTTTTCATGAAAAGATCTAAACTAGGAGGTCCTCTTATTTACTTACAAATCACTAAACATTAGCCATGCAAGGCACTTCTTAATTCTAGTTCTAGTGTCAATCTCATCTCTCATGACATGTATAAGGCCTAGAACCTATCACCTCTTAAGAAGAGTAACATCCATTTCGAATTGGCAGACCAGTCAATCACTATCACTTTGGAGTTATTGAAGGACATTGTGACTACTGTTTGTGGGTGGTCCTACCCTACTGATTTTCTAGTGATCAAGGTAGAAAGCTACAAGGGTGACTTGCCCATCATTATGAGAAGGGCTTAGTTAAGCATGGTTGATGCATGAATGGACATAAGGGATCTCTCCATAGAAACCTCCAACAAGAATGAAGTTGGATGGCTAGAGAAGAAGCGTTTCCATGCATCATGTATAGTGATAATAAGTGCAATTGTATGTAGAAAATCTGGTCCATTAAGATTACATTCATTCAAGAATTCAATTAGTGTCTGCATGAAACAAATATCCAAAGGTGCCTATACATAGTAGCCACAAAATAGAAGGGCACCCAGTGGTTGATAGCTAACTCCAACAGTAGCATACTATGCATGGAACCTACTAAGAGCCTAACATGTGCTTATGTCAAAGGCATGGATGAACTTGAGCAAGTTGATCACTAACTTTCTGATGATGAAGATGATTATACCTATTGGGAAGAGCTGGAAATCCCTAAAAATCTCAAAACATGAGCCCCTATAGTTAAAAACTCTACTAGCCGGCATGGAGTATGCATTTTTAAATAATGACAAGTTGGTTATAATCAATGCAAATATTGCTCCTAAACAAAAAGGTAAGCTATTACAGGTTGTCAATAAATGGTCAATAGCCTTTACTTGGTCATATCCCAAACTAACAAGAATTGATCCACGGACATGCCATCATCGTATTTACACCAACCCAGCCATGAAACCAAGAAGGTAGTTACAGAGGTGGTTGAATCCCAAGTTGAAATAGATCGTCAAGGAGGAAATAGATCAACTCCTCAAGGTGAGGTTTATCTATCCCATCATGGATAGTGAGTGGGTTAGTCCACTCATAATTGTACCAAAGAAAGGTGGCAAGTGATGGGTCTACATCAACTTTAGGCTATTGGATATGAAAACATTTAAAGATCATTTCTCATTGTCATTTTTGAACTAAGTATTGGACACCATCTCCAAGCATTACTATTATAGCTTCTTGGATGGTTATAGTGGCTATAACTAGATCCAAATTGTGCCAAAGAATCAAGCCAACACAACATTCATGAGTCCCTGGGTGACTTTTGCATATTGTAAAATGCCATTTGGTCTATGAAATGCCCTTGAAACATTTCAACACCTAGTCCTTAGTATTTTTCAACAATAGATTGATAGCAAGGTATAAGTATTTATGAATAACTTCTCTACCTATGAGCTACATTTGAGCAAGCCCTAGATTGTCTTGAGTAGGTATTGTAAAGATGTGTTGAAATAAACCTCAAGCTCAATTGGTAGAAAAGCCATATAATGGTCCAAAAAGTCATAGTACTAGGGCATAAAATTACTCAACCAAGGATAGAGGTAGACCTGAAAAAGATAAGGATCATCTAAGGAATTACATGCCAACTAGAGATAGTCAAAGATATCTAATCATTCCTTGTACATACTGGCTACTACTGATGATTCATAGAGAATTTCTCTAGGATCACAAAGCTATTGGTTGATCTTACAAAGAATGATGTCCCATTTTTCTAGACATAGGAGTGTGAACATGCATTCCAACTATTAAAGGAAAAGCTTGTAGAGACTCTAATTCTATAAGTACCAGACTGGTCCAAACCATTTCATGTAATGACAAATGCATCTAATTATGTCTTCAAAGCCATGCTTATGCAGTTGGATGATAAGAAATGTCCATATTACATCCACTTCTCAAGCTAAAGAATTTTGGATGCATAATTGAATTACACCATAACTAAGAAAGAATTGATGGTGGTTGTGTATGCTCTCGAAATGTTCAAGAACTATGTGCTTGGATACAAAGTATTTGTGCACATAGATCACAATGTCATCCACTTCCTAATGAACAAGCCAATGGTGAGCCCCTGTATCATACGATGGCTCATGATCTTGCAAGAATTCGATCTCACAATAGTAGATCAAAAAGGAACTAAGAATGTGATCATTGACCACCTCTCTCAATTAAGATGGAATAACAAAGAGGAGGAGAGCCTACTCTCTAATCAATTTCTAGACGAATTCCTCTTTATAAGAGTAATAAATGACCAAGTATCCCCTAAACCAAATTGTTATGCTACCATCTTTACTTATCTTTTTACTCAAGAGATAACACAAGATCTAGACTTTAGAAAGAAATAACAATTCCTTTACTAAGTAAAGTACTTCATGGAAATCAATAGACACCTCTACAAAGTGTGCACCGATGGCCTAGTTTGTTGGTGTGTCCCTGATGTGAATCAATTGTGCATTCTCCAAGATGCTCATGAAGGTTCTTGCAAAGGCCACTATGTAGGAAGCCACATAGCCATAAAAATCCTAATGGTAAGATACTATTGGCCTACAATCTTTAGGGATGCCCACCAATTTATTCAATCTTGTAAGTGCTATCAATGAGATGGTGGGATAACCACTCGAATGGAGGATCCTAATAGTGGATTTAACCACTAGATCCCTTTGACATATGGGGCATAGACTTCATGTGTCCCATCACACCCATGTCCAATGGAAAGGCATACATCATTGTAGTAGTTAACTACTGCACCAAATGGGCAAAAGCAGTAGCCATCACCAATTGTACATCATCGACTACTACTACATTTATACAATAACATGTTGTAAATAGGTTTGGGATGCCATGTGCACTAGTTTCTAACAATGGAACTCATTTTATAAGTGCCACTTTTCAAAATTTGATGGAATGCTTAGGGGTTAAACATAAATTAACAACACTCTATCATCCCCAAGCCAATGGTCAAGTAGAAGTCACCAATAGGGAGATTACAAAGATCCTAACAAGGACCATAAGCAAATATAAGAGAGATTGGAGCACAAAACTCAACAATGTCCTATGGGCCTACTGCTCAACATGGAAACTCTCTATTGGCTACTCTCCTTATGAGCTAGTGTACGAAAAACTTCTAACACTCTTGATCCAATCCAAGTTCCGTACACTCTCAATAGCCTATGACTTGGACCTTAACCTGAGCCTAGCACAAAGAGAAAGATCGATCAACCTAAATGTGCTAGAAGAAAATTGATTAGTATCCCTATGTTTGAATGAAGGGCACAAGGCATACAACAAACAACAACATGATCTTAGAACACAGAAACTAAAATTTCAACCAAAAGATAAGGTTCTCTACTAGAATCCCACACATGTACCTCAAAAGAAAAAATTCCAAACATTGTGGGAGGAACCTTATATAATTGATGAAACCTTTTCTTCTAGGGCCATGAATATATACAAACCTGAGAGCCTAGATAAAAATCAGTTGGTTAACATCCAACAAGTAAATCTTTTCCATGAACCCAAGCAAGCCAGTGCAACAACTACCTCAATGGATCAAAAACCATGCTCAATTTTTCAAATCTCCTATTTTCAACTCAGTTGTGGGCAAGACTGCCATCCATGTTAATCATTCATATGGCTTCTTAGTTTTGCTATTTTTTGTTTTCCATGTTTTTGATTTTGCAAGTTATTTATTTTTACACCTTTTTTTATTTTAAAATTTCTTCCTATTTTACACCATTTTTTGTTTTACACCATCATTAGCATATTTGAATCTTTCTTGGATATTTTACACTTATATTTTTTACTTTATTTTTTTTAGTGTGATTTTCAAAATTTTTCTAATAAAAGTGCTTTATTACCATAGGACACAGTGGTGTTGTAGTTGTTACTAATGGTGGTTTGTGCTTTATGTTTTTTTTATTCTTTTTTTGCTAATGTCTGGTTTCTATTTTTAAATTTTTGTACTGATGGCTCAATCATGGTTTTTTTTTCATAGAATAGGCAGTGAGTCCACAACATCCACCCATCCACAAACTCTATGGTTTTCCTTGTTTTGGAAGTATCAGGTCCCTTTCATTAAGACAAATTTTAATAAATTTGTGACCTTAGTTGTTTCCAAAATTGGAAAAGATTCAAAGGTTTGTATAGGGTGTGACTTCAAGGGGACTCAATACTCTTTATACTCTTCTACTTACTTGGGTTCTTAAGTGTTTTCATGAGCTTCTTACTATTCCATTTCAACCACTAACAGGAAGTCAAATAAATTCTTTGCATGGTGTGGTTTCCATCCAAAAGAAAAAAGAAAAAAAGAAAAACAAATAAACAAACAAAAAACATTATGGGAATTCAATACACACCCCTTAGACAAATAAACAGGCTACAAGCAGTGGTTATGGAACTAGAAAGACATGTTACCCATACCTAAAGGTCCCCTCTAACTAAGGCCCTCTCTTACTTCCTACTTCTCTTCATGGAATAGTGGTTGATTTGTGGGAGCACTCTTGTGTTTTGAGGGGGTGGATCGATCTTGGAGTGGTGATGTGAAGTCACTGAAAGAGGCTGGTTTTAGACTAGACTAAGGATGGATCTTCTCCAGTCATTTTAAACATAAACTTCACAAGGCACTTCTTATGACCTAAATTTAGAATTCCATCCTACCTTCTCCATCATCCATCTATGCTAAACATAACTTACCTCACTACCAAAGTCCATGTTCTTGATTCTATGTCTTGGTCTGACATATTTGAATTCTTAGGTAGAATCTTCCAGGTTTTGGTCCTTAACTTCCATTAACCATTAATCACCTATGGGGCCCACAGACTCCTTAGGTTGAGGTTGTGCAAGGGAAAAAAGGGTATGTACCTACTATGGGGAGGATCCACTTGTATATCCTTTGGTTGGATTCATTAAGTACCTTATCCTTAGACATTCTTGTAATCAAAATCTTTTGTACATCCATCTTTTGCATCAAACCATGTGTTCCTTTACAAATTTTGTCCAATAAAAGCATTCTCCATCAAATTTTTTAATTTTTGAGCTTTTAAAGACCCTCTTCAATGATTTTATCATATTCTTGGCTTTTCTAGGACTCCATGGACCCCAAATTCATTAAAAAATTGCTTGTATTTTTCAAGATATTCAAATTGCAAATTTCAGAATTTTGGCCTATGGGCCCCATATATGGGGCCCCATCGATGGAGCAAACCCGTATACAAGGCCCCATATACAGGGCCCCATCGAGGTGATAGAAAAATAGTATATATATATATAGATATATATATGCTATCCTACTTTGAAATTTTTACATTTTTTCACAAACGCTAAGGGAGCTTTTTAAATTTTCAAAGCCTAGAACCTTCCAAAGCCCATAACTTACAAAGCATTTATCCAAATCACTCCGTTCTTTGACCTTGCAACTACCAAAGATAAGCTCTTCATCATGGGGGCTGCAAATGTGCCATTTTTAATAAAAAAAATTCAATTTTTTCTAACTCCCACAAAGGTTTAACTGCAAAATCAACTATTAAACACTAAATTACAAGAGTTAAACCTTTCCAACAAGCTCTGGTGACATCTACAATAAAAAATTAATAAAATAATTAATCTACAATGGTCCAACTTTAGCCAAGTGTAAAAAACTAACAAGAGAAGCTATTTAAAACCTTAAAGTTACACATTATATCTATTAATCCACAGATGTGTTGTGATCCAAAATGGCACCAAAAGGAAAGCACACACAAGAAGCAGGACCATCTCAATCAAGGGAGAAATGGCCTAGAATGGAAAGGGGCCAAGAACAGCCCCAAGAATAACCACTTGCAACCCATGCCACAGGTCCTCTTAGGGAAGAGGTAGAAGTGGAATCTAACAGATTTCAGAACCAATAGTAGCAACAAAACACTCCCATCGGGATGATGCACTAGCACAACCAGCAAATCTCGAGGTGACCTTGATAAAAGCTTGCCTAAATCAAATCAAATCAAGGAAGGTCCAGAAATTAGTGCTCCAGGAGTTTAACTTTGGCCCTTTCCTAGAGCATGCATCAAAAGAAGTGTAGGACTAGCTAAAGGCCTCTTCCATGTGGCCAATCATCACTTCCACTAGGGAGTGGTACATGGGAGAGACATTTTAATTCTAGAATAACAAGCAACCCACATCAATAGTAAAAATTAAGAAGATCTTAGTGTCCTACTTGGCACAAGCCATTGCTATAGTGCTTAGGTTGCCAAAAATGGGGACAAGTCTTACTGAGATACCAATGCAAATAAATCCCAGTATTAAGAAAGAATGGATGCAATGGTGCTATGGCATCAACCCCAAGGAATTTGGCATGCTCACACTGGCAAAGATGATCCATTACAAGATTGTGGCCTTCCACCTCAATCCCATGGTGAGGCTAAGAAAAATCACCACCTTTTCTCCCAAGCATGCACTACTCTAAGTGGAAGATTCCCTATCAACCTTCCATAGCTAATTTATTTAAAGATGGAAAAGCAATTTAAAGAAAATGAACATGGAAGGAAGGCACTTCTATTCTCATGCCTCATCAAGAAACTCTGTCAAAGGGAAGGAATAGTCCATCATACCAATGATACTGCCCAAACTGTTTTGGTTGCCAACTGGGTGAAAATGATGAAGGACAAGACACCTGCAACCACTATCCAAGAAGAAGAGTAGCAATCACCACCTCCACCTACGACTCAAACAATGATGCCAAACATCATTACAACCATCCAACGATTGCATGAATATCGATAATGGCTCTTCAGTGAACAAGGGCAACAAGTAGGCAGAAGCGGTGGGGACCCATCCATATATAGACTAGCAAAGAGTCACCTCAATGAGGTGGCCTGAATAGTTAGCTTGATGGGTGGAGCTGAATCCATTTTCTCAACTCAAATAATGTAGCTACTTGCAAGGTTGAATATGAGTGCCATACGGGTCATAGTATCTCTTACAAAATAACAATCACTCCTAGAAATCTCTAGGAACACTGTGACCTTCTTGGTGCACTTGGAGAAGGGTGAGGAGGCAACTGTATTGATGACGCAACACCAAGGGTAGAAAACAATGGCAGAAGTGGTCACTGATCATATTGCTAAAACACTCAACATACCTATGGTGTTTGCACCAAACGTCACTACATTTAAGGATGTGCAAATGTCTGCAAGAACCACAAGCGACAAAATAAATGTAGCATAGCATGAAGAACTGCTAGACCAACTAGTGGGAATTGGGCAACTGCTTATGGATGTCTTTAATCTTCTGGACAATATCACTACAACCTAGTCAGAGTTGCTAGAGGCAAGGCATAAGAACATAATGTTGGAGGGGCAACTCAAAATAGCCAAGGAACTGAATGAATGCTTGTGATGAGCAGTGAGGTACCCCTACGCTCAACCATACGAAAACAAGCATTTCATGCATGATTCAGTCAAAATCCAAGGACTAAGTACCTATGTGCCTTTGTGGAACAATAACTAGTTGGTTAATTGTTATCTTCCCAAACTTACTTGTATGTCATGGTTGTATGGTTAAGTAAGATTGAGGCATATGATTTTTATAGCTTTTATGTTTTTTATATCTTGTGCTAGTAAGGAGGGGGAGAAAGATAACTAAGTAAGTAATCTAATTTAACTACTTATTAACTAAGTTCTAAATGCTCCTAACACTAGTATCTGTTTCCACTTGCCGTACACATCCTGAACTAGTGCAACACTATTGGGATTACCAAACGCTAATCATCACTGGGTTACCAAGCACTACACACATGCTCAAAGCAGTCGTACTAAGTGTATTTAACTAAGAGAGTTATAGGGTGAGAGAAATCATTAATCAAATAGGAAATCATTAAATAATAATTAATGCTAATTAATCTAGTCTAAATGCTGCAAGGTTTATCATATTCATCTTTACTGCTGTACACAAAGTGTGCTCAAGTACACAATGCTCAAATAAAGATTCGTTCACTCTATGACTCCTACTGTGGGCACGCAGAAATAATTCTAACTCTGGAGGGGAAAAATGGCAAGAGTTTGGCTAAGGGACTAACTATCTAATGTGAAAACCAAGGGCACCACCTCTTATTTATAGGCAAGAAGACAGGCCTGATATCAAGTATCCAACATCACATGGTTGGATCTGATATCGTGGATGCGATATCATGGTCCCAATATCATGGTTTATCATACCCCCATGACTGAATGAAAACTTATCCTCGAGTTCCTTACAAAATATTTGGAATGTATGGGATTATTGACTGAATGACCATTGATGGTGAAACGAGGTGATAGACTCAACGTGCCCAATGAACGAATTAACAATATAATACATGACAGCATTAGTGTTCATGACCACTGAGGTGAACATTGTACATAAATGACATCCAGCCCTTAATTAGCAATTGGAAGAGAAGGAGAGAGAAAAAAGAATAATATGTGTTGCTACTGATGCCAAGATTGCACCTTCCATTGTTTATCCATAGCCATGCCACCAATCTTGCTCTTTTAGTAAATGCTCCAATTCCAGTCCATCTTGAGCATTTCCTCCAAGCCCAATTCATTGTTGTATAATCATCATCTACACACACAACATAGTCACAAATGAGCAAGGGTAGATAAATCACAATGCAGTTGATACCTTGCCTCAATGTAAAGTGCATTGGCTGAGTTGTGATTATGGCAGATATTGATTCTAGAGATTTAACACTGGCAACTACCTAAGGTGTAGGGGTTAGGAAAAATTGAAAAAATTGTGCTAGGGCCCCCATGACTAAGAGTGAACCTCCAATAGTGATAGGATGGAAAAAGATAAGGAATAAGAAAGGTGGAGAAAAAGTAACAACAGCAATGCCAATAATATGGATGTCATGGATGGGGATGAAACAAAAAATTGTTGATTGCAGGAAACATTTAAGGAAAAGAAGTTAACAAATGCACCAAAAAGGATGCCAGTGGGTCCTCCCCAAAGCAGGCTCATGCCCTTAATGTCCTGACAGACCCACAAACCAAAGAGTCCGTAGGCTCTAGGAATGTCATTTAGAAGCAAGAGTTAAAAACTTACCCACAAGAAATTACTAGGGAAAAACAATGCATCAACCAAGATATGGACTAATGATAAAACTAACAATGAGGTGAAAAATGGAAAAGAAAGGTGGAGAGGAGAGAATGGAATGGAAACCCAAGAACATGGTTGTGTAAAGTCCCTTGTGTGTGTTTTATGGTTAATGTGACTGAGTAGAACTCATTCCAAATCCAGGCTCAACAAACCACATTCAGTGACCTCGCATCAACACATTTGACCAACCTATCCTCTTGAAGCAACAAGAATGCCTCTATAAAAAGTCACCACCATTCTGAGGAGAGCGAGATGGAGAATCAAGAAGTGAGAAAGGGCCTTATTTAGATGGAACCTTCAGGCATGGATAACATGTCTTTCTAGTTCCATAACCAGTGCTTGTAGCCCATATTGCTTTATTATGTCTCAAGGGTGTGCTTTGAATTCTTACTTTTTTTTTATTTTTTCTTTTTTTTTTGTGTGTTTTTTGAGTGAGAACCACACCATGCAAAGACTTATTTTTATGTACTCAACTTCCAATGATTTGATGAATGGTCAGAATGGTGGAAAACCCAAGGAAAAAGCATCCAAGCACTCAAGAGAATAGCCAGCATAAATGCATCGAATCCCCTTGAAGTCACACCCTTTTCATCCTTTGAGTCTTTCCTTAGTTTGAGAAATACCCAACCACCAGTTCATTAACAATTTTATTAGAGAAATGGATTGTACAGTTCCAAGCCAAGGGAGACCATAGGATTCCATGGATGCATGAGCGACATGAACTCATTGCCTATTTAATCAAAAGAACCATACATTAATATCAACATCATACTTCAAAGGTAAAATCCAAACATTAGCAATCAATATGGTATTATTCATGCCACCATCATGAACACTTATTGGGTGATAAACAAAATAAAGTAATCACATAAAGAAATGGTAAAAATATAAACGATGATGTAAAAAAAATAAGAAAGGTTAAAGAAATGTACAAAACAGAAATGTGCAAAATAAAAACATGTAAAAAAATTTATAAAGAACTAAGGGCCTTCAATGGTTAGCAGAGGTGGCCATCTCCTCCATGACTGAGTTGGAAGGAGAAGATCTGAAATAATGAGCAAGGTTGCCCACCTACTGAGGTAGCATATGTTCTAGCTTTCGTAAACTCATGGAAGGTTTTTTTTGTTGCATGTTGACTAACAGTCTCTTATATGGGCTCTCAAGTTTATATATGGTCATGGCTCCTGAAGGAAAAGTTTCATAGATAATGTAAGGTCCTTCCCACAGTGTTTGAAATTTGGTACGTTGTGACACATGTGTGGGGTTCCAGTACAGAACCTTATCTCATGGTTGATACTTAACTTTCCTAATTTTTAGGTCATGACATTATTTATTAAATGCCTTGTGGAATTCATTAGATGACAGGGTAGCTAGTCGGTTCTCATCTAGCAAGTTAAGAGTCATCAACCTTTTTTTTTGTGCTAGATCAAGGTCAAGGTTGAGGTCACATGCCATGGCTAGTATACGGATCTAAGTTTGGATAGGGAGCATTGGAAGTTTTCCATACACTAACTCGTAGGGAGAGTAGCCTATAGGGAGTTTCCATGTGGAGTGGTATGCCCAAAGAGCATCGTTTAGTTTAGTGCTCTAGTCTCGCCTATACTTGCTAATGGTTCTGGTCAGTATCTTAGTAATCTCCCTGTTGGTGACCTTGGCTTGATTGTTCACTTGAAGGTGGTATGGTGTAGTCAATTTCTACATAACCCCTAAGTGTTGCATTAACTTTCAAAAAGTTGCACATGTGAAGTGTGTACCATTGTCTAAAATAAGTGCACGCGACACACCAAACCTATTGACGACTTATTATTAAACAAATCATGCAGCTATGGATGATGTGCAATCTTTAACAGCAACTGCTTCAGCCCATTTTGTTAAGTAGTCTATGGCAATTATGATGTAAGCTTTTCCATTAGACATTGGTGTAATGGGCCCCATGAAATAAATTTCCCAAATTTTGAAGGGTTCTAATAGTTAAATCCATTGTTGCAGACCCTCCATTCTAGCAATCATTCCCCCATCACGTTGATAGCGCTCACAATATTGGATGAATTAATGGGTGTCCTAGAACAAGGTAGGCCAATAATACTATGCAAGCAAGATCTTGATGGTCATTCGTCTTCCAGCATAATGACCCATACAAGGGCTCTCATGAGCATCTTAGAGAACTCTCAATTGATCTCTATCAGGAACACACCATCAAACTAAGCCATTGGAACATACTTTGTAAAGTTATCCATTGATCTCCATAAAGTACTTGGCTCTGTGAAGAAACTGTTGTTTCTTCTTAAAGTCTAGTTCTTGTAGTGTTTGTTGGGCAAGGAGATAGGTAAGAATGCTACTGTAGTAGTTTGTCTTTATGGGTGATTAGTTATTCACTACACCAACAAAGAGGAATTCATCAAATAAATGATTGGAAATTGGATACTCATCCTCTTTGCTATCCCAGCACAACCAAGATAAATGATTAGCAACTACATTCTCAGTGCCTTTGCGATTAATCATTGTTAAATCGAAATCTTGGAGGATTACAAGCCATCGTATAATACAGGGGCTTACCATTGGCTTATTTATGAGGAACTGGATTGCACTATGATCTATGTGTATGAATACTTTATATCCTAATACATAGTGTCTAAACTTTTCTAGTGCAAACACTACAACCATTAATTCTTTTTCTGTAGTAGTGTAGTTGAGTTGTGCACCAAAAATAATTTTACTTGCATAGTGGATGTAATAAGGATGTTTCTGATCATCTAACTATGTAAGTACGGCTCCTAAGGCATAGTTGGACGCATCAGTTATGACATGGAATGGTCTGGACCAGTCAAGAGCTTGTAGAATGGGTATTTCTACCAACTTTTATTTCAGAGTTTGAAAAGCTAGTTCGCATTCCCTAGTCCACTTGAAGGGTACATCCTTTTTCGTTAGCTCTACCAATGGTTTGGAAATCTTTGAAAAATTCTCTTTGAATCTCCTATAGTAGGAAATGTGTCCAAGGAATGACCGAATGTCTTTGACAGTTTCCGGTTGATGGGCAATTCCTTGGATGACTTTGATTTTCTCTGGGTTTACCTCTATTCCTGCATGTGAGATTTTATGCCCAAGTACTATGCCTTCTTGGACCATCAAATTGCTCTTTTACTAGTTGAGCCTTAAATTAGTTTCTACACATCTTTTCAGCAGTTGCTCTAACCAATCCAAGGCTTGATCAAAGCTTGCTCCGTAAGTGGAGAAGTCATCCATAAAGACTTCCACACCATTTCATATCCGGTACTGGAATATGCTTAGAACTAAGCATTGAAATGTTGTAGGGGCATTGCACAAGCCAAATGGCATTTGTTTGTATGCAAACGTTCCCCAAGGACTGGTGAACATAGTTTTGGCTTGGTCTTTTGGGGGCTATTTGTATTTGGTTGTATCTGCTATATCCATCCAGAAAACTATAATAGCAATGCCCTGTGATTGTTTCTAAGACTTGGTCAACAAATGGCAACAAAAAGTCATCCCTGAATGTTTCCATATTTAGTAGCCTAAAATCTATGCACATCCTCCATTTTCCTCCCTTTTTAGGCATGATTACTAAGGGGCTAACCCATTCGCTATCAGCAATGGGGTATATGAACCTAGCCTTTAGAATCTATTCGATTTCTTCTTTTACTACTTGCTTCAACTTTGGGTTCAATCGCCTCTGTGGTTGTTTTCAAGGCTTCATGGAGGAGTTAGTGTAAATCCTATGCTGGCATATCCTAGGATCTATTCTAGTTAATTCTGGATATGATCCAGCAAAGGCTTTTGACCACTTGTTTATTACCTTTAGTAGACTCTCTTTTTGTTGTGGAGCAAGTTTTACGTTGATGATTACCGATTTTCCATTCTTAAGGAACATGTATTCCATACCGATGGGCAATGGTTTTAGCTCTAGGGGCTCCTACTTAAATTTCTTAGGAATTTCCAACTTCCCCCAGTTGATGTTTTCGAGGTTAGGACTTGGAAGTTGGCGGTGGACTTACTCTAATGTGTCTATGCTATCTATGTAAGTGCAAGTCAAATTTAGTTCCATGGATATAAGTGAGCTACTTTGTTGATCAGCTATCAACCACTAGGTGTCTTCTTGTCATGTGGCTGTTGCATCTAGGCACCTTTGTATATTAATCATTTGTGCACACTAATTGCATGCAGGAAATGTTAAACTTTGCATAACCCATGATCTTTGCACACAATTACAGCCTATGTCACTGTATGCAATGCATGGAACTTTCTTCTTCTCGATCTTTCCAAAATTATTCTCTTTAGATATTTCTAGGGAAAGATCGTGGATTCCTAGGCATGCATCGATAGTGCTTAGCCATGGCCATGTCCTTCCCATTATGATTGGGAAATCCCCCTTACTGTTGTTCACTTGAATTACTAGGAAGTCAGCTGGATACGACCACCCACAAACAATGGTAACAATGTCCTCCACTAATCCCAGGGGGACAATGATGGACTAGTTGACCAACTCCAAACGGATATTGCTCTTTTTTCATGGGGGTAGGTTCTAGGCCTTGTACATTTCTTGGGATATTAGGTTGACACCGAAACCTGAATCCAAAAGAGCTTTGCATGGCTCATTCCCAATGATTTGTAGATATATCAAGGAGCTCCCAAGATCAGAGAATTTCCTGAGAAGGTGGCCAGCTTTGATCCAATCGGTAACAGCATGTGTTAACATGACCATATGCATTGAATGTCGTGTTAGGCTCGAAGGGGGCTCTAAAGCTTTAATTGATATAGAGACATCCAAAGACTCAGCCACTGGTGGTTGCAAAGGCTTGGTTGGGCTATTGGTTTTGAAGAAAGGTCTTTTCTTCATATGGTTGTTAGAACCAATAGTAGGTTGAGGATTAATATCCCTTGCGGCATTGCGTTGCTGTGGTTGAGCAAGGAGTTCACCTTGCATTACTAGAGCAGGCGCTAATGGAGCTATTGGTGGGAGCAATGCAGCTGGATTTGAAGGATGGTACACTTGTGGAATATTGCCCCTAGGATAGGCAGTCCTATAGTACTGATGGCCTTGATAGTGATGTTGAGGAGTAACGTGACCAACAGAGTCACGTGGAGAGATTGGATGTTGCATGTAATATCCATATGAGTCAGGTTGCCGGTAAGGATATTGTTGCCTTGGTGGTGGCATTTCCCATGATTATGGTGCTGCCACTATTGATGTTGCTCAATCGGTTGTGGTGGAGTTCCACTTGGATAATACGTTAAAGGTTGGTGGAACTGCCTTGGGTTACCTTGGGGATAAGGTAACCATCGGGATGTTTGTCGTTTGTTTAAATGCGGTTAAATGCATACACCCTAAACTCCTACAAATGTGAGATCACAGGGCAACATCCCTTAGGATGGTCGTATTGACATATCCTGCATCCACTATCATTTTCTGTATCTGAGTCCACAACCTCTTCAATAATAGACACTTTACCCTTACCCTTGTTACGTGCATTTTCCACTTCTCTCTTTTTTCTTTTGTCATAATCATTGCCTTGCTCTCTAGACTCCTATACTACTTTGAGAACAGTTTAAAACCTACTATCCAGGGAGTCCCACATTTGGTCTACCTTTACCGATACTTCTAATGTTAACTTTTGAATAGGCAAGGTTTTCCTATTCACCATTTCTTCGAGTGGTGACTCTTCCTCATCCTTATAAAATCATACTCCCTTCTTCTAGAGGGAAGGATCTTGGTTATATTCTTCTGCACTTTCTCTCTTTTTTAGCTCACCTTCTTCCTTATCAACTTCCTCCAGTAGTCTGTGAATTTGATGGGACCTAAGCTTGGATAACCTTCCTTGGAAATAAGTCCCAAGGATTCTTCTCGTTTCATGCCTAAGCCCATCTACAAGATGGCGTAGCTGATCCTGCTAAGAATAATCATGGCCAGGACAATGATGTAATAGTGCATAATAACAGCCCATGGCAACATCTAAGGGTTCATGACTTCCTTATTTCCATCCTTGGATTTTCTTTCGTAGGTTAGACACCCGGGAGTACATTTGGTACTTATCGTTGAATAATTCTAACATAGTACTCCACCTACGAATGGATTTTAGTTCTAAGGACCGGTACCAGCTTTCAGCTTCTTTTACTAGTGTTCATGGGAACAACTTAAGTTTTTTCCACTCATTTTCTATGTTTTGCAAGGCACACGCATCATGAAATGCTTGTAAGTGATTTTGAGGATCAGTGTTATACCCCCTTCAAATCGTGGGATGTTATTCATATCTAACCTCTTGATCCTATTATCTTTTTGGTGCCTTGTTGGAACTCTCACAGCCTCAATTATGTCTAGCATGCTTCGAGTAGCAAGTAGGGGTTCATCATGATCATCTCATTCGTGGCATCTATGATACCTATGCTATTCCCTACTCTCCCTTCTTCTATGTCATGATTCCCTAGAGTGCCCCCATCCTCTATCTTGGTTGTTTCATCTATGACTTCCACTTTGCTTGCCCTTATCTTCATGATCTTTTTCTCTATGGCTGCATCCGGACACTAAAGGAGAGGGTGAAGGAGATGATGAAGGTGAAGAAGAAGGAGAACCACCACCATGATGATGTCTACTACCTTCTCTTCGGTGATCTCTACCTCGATCGCGATTTCAATCAGAATACCCACCTTTGTCATGTGTCCTTGTTTATTTTTCGAACACTTTGTGTCCGTTGGTATCAATACCTGGGTTATGAATAGTAGAATGAAGGTTCTGATACACAACCCCTTGGCCAAAGTCAAGGGAAGGAATATCATTATGTGGGTGACTACCTAAGGGAGGTTCATCACCCTCAATTTTGCTTAAAATGTGGGGGGCATCCTTGGACCATTTTTCCTTCAAAGACTTATGGTGTCTCTCCTGTTACAAATCCCTTTGACGTTGTGCCTCTATGGGATGATAGTCTCTCAAATCATAGTCCTACACAACGTATTCTGCATGTAAGTGTTGCATGCCTATTCGTGTGAAAGCATGAAGAAGCATGCTTGGGACTGAACGGTCAAGAGGTAACACTATGTTACCTTCCAAGTCACGCCAAGGCAGTTGTTCATCTTGATGGAGAATAAAAGTGAAGTCGGGTATATATTCATCGAGATGAATATATACCACACGAAACTATTGAGGGATTGGCGAATCAATGTCATGTGTATCCTGCCGCTGATTGCTTCTTGTGTTAGTCCTAGGCAATGAAGTGTTTTTGTGCGAAGAAGAAGACATCTTGTCTTGTTCAGTGTGCAATGTACTATTATCTTTTCCTTAACCAACCCTAAGGGTTCATTCCAACAATGTGAAGGATTTCCTAAGTTCTACTTAGTGCACAAACAACTAAGTCCCTAGCAACAGTGCCAATGATGAGCAGCGAGGTACCCCTACGCTCAACCATACTAATACGAGCCTTTCATGCATGATCCGGTCGAAATCCAAGGACTAAGTGCCTATGCGCCTTTGTGGAACAATAACTGGTTGGTTAATCATTGTCTTCCCAAACTTACTTATATGTCACGATTGTATGGTTAAGTAAGCTTGATGCATATGATTTTTATAGCTTTTATGTGTTTTATATCCTGCGCTAGTAAGGAGGGGGAGAGAGATAACTAAGTAGTCTAATTTAACTACTCATTAACTAAGTTTTAATTACTCTTAACACCAGTATCCATTCCCACTTGCCATACACATCCTGAACCAGTGCAACACTACTAGGATTACCAAACGCTAATCGTCACTAGGTTACCAAGCGCTACATGCATGCTCGAAGCAGTTGTACTAAGTCTATTTAACTAAGAGAGTTATAGGGTGAGAGAAATCATTAATCAACTAGGAAAGAATTAAATAATAATTAACGCTAATTAATATATTCCTAATGCTGCAAGGTTTATCATAAAGTTCATCTTTATTGCAGTACACAAAGTGTGCTCAGGTACACAATGCTCAAATAAAGATCTGTTCACTCTATGACTCCTATTGTGGGCATGCAGAAATAATTCTAACTCTGGAGGGAGAAAATGGCAAGAGTTTGGCTAAGGGACTAACTATCTAATGTGAAAACCAAGGACGCCACCTCTTATTTATAGGCAAGGAGACAGGCCCCGATATCGAGCATCCGATATCGCGGATGCAATATCACAGTCCCAATATCGCGGTTCATCAGCTTGGTTGCTAAAGTTGCTGAATTAAGAGCCCAAATTGTTGATTCTACATTTCTCAACCCAACATTGACAAGAGATGAAGCTATGGAATAGCTTCACACCAAACTCAAAGGGGTTGAAGATGCAATGGAAATAGCAGTGTTCTATCAATCCTTGGCAAAGCCCACTTAACATAAGATTCAGAAGGCCTTGGATTAGACCTACTAGGAGAATGTACATTTAACTACAAAGAACCATCGCCTACAGAATGTTTATGTGCACAAACAACAATTAATAGACTTCACCCATCAACAGCAAGAGAAACTGGCCAGAGCAAACACTAAATTGAGGAGATTGGTAGCAAAAAATAGAAAGCTCTCCATAGAGGAGGTCCATGCCTTCGCCAGAAAACTATGATTGAGGTAGCTACTTAGAAATTAGAGGCTCTCAAATTTGAGAAAGTCAAAGATCATTACAGAGAGCAAGTTGATCTACAAAAGCAAGTAAATAAAAAACGCATCCAGTTGGCGAAGGCGAAAGTGAATGAAACCCTCCAACAACTCTAGCAAGGAAAAGAATTGTGGCAACCCATCGTTGATGGGATAGACACCTGAACAAAGAAGAAATTTGCATGAAGGAGTTGCAAATCGAGGAGATGATGAAGTACATGGAGCTCACCAATCTTCGTTATATAGACTTGGCCATGTTGATTACTGAATAACCACGGTCTGAATTAGAGAAATAGGTGGCTAATTCATACTTGCTATACAAGGCTGAGTTAAAGCATCACAAAAACACCAAGCAAAAGCTTGTGGTGGCAAACATTGAACTCAAAGTTCTCAAGGTGCAATTCATTGATCAACAATCAACTACAGAGAACCTAGCTAGGAGGATGAATGACTACTGGGAGCTGCAGAACACAGTCAAGGCATTTGACATCGAATGCAAATAGGTCACTGCCTGGATTGTCAATGAAAAGGAAATATTCCTAATAATGCCCTATCTATGGGATGTCCCCATTCCAACCCACATTGGTGATGCCACATGGACCGTGAATGATCCCGAGAGTAAGGAGAAGAAGATGAAGGTATGCTAGATGCCTTTTGTCTTCCACCAGAGATTGCAATAGCAACAAGATAGCCATAATCACCTCAACTACCACACATGCCTAAAGCTGATGAAGGTTCTTCAAAACCTCAAAAGCCACCACTTCCTAGGACTATTTCATCTTCTCCACTACTTTCATGCCATTAGAAGAAGTGTTGTCCAATTTTGTGTAGTCATGTCATGCTATTCAATTTTGTGTCATGAACACCACAATTTTTGTAATGTGTGATTTGTACACTTGAGCACTCAATTTTATCATGTTAGTTTATTTTGTTAAGAGTCAGTCAATAATCCCATACCTTTCCAATTTTGTAAAGGAACTCGAAGACAAGTTTTCATTCAGTCATGAGGGTATAATGAGCGTCAAAGTGTCACGTTGACAGGCCTCCATCGACGAGGCCCCATTTACGTGGTGTTGCCTCATCTCTGCTACATCTATAGGGCCTCGTCGACACAGACCTAGAGCAAAAACTATAAATATGAGCTTCCATCCATGTTTATGGGCATTTAATTGATGGTAGTAGCCAAAATCTTACAATTTTTACATTTGAAAGTTAGAATATTTTCCTGAGTGATCGTAGTAAAAGTCATTGAGTGTATGGATCTTTATTCAAGCACTATTGTACCTACAACAATGTGTGCGACAATAAAAATGAGCTTATTGATAAACCTTACAGCATTTTGGATAGTTTAGATATTTTATTCATGCATTTAATGCTTTCAATTATTTATTCAATGTTTTCCAATAATTAAGCTAATTAAGTAATTAAGTGAGATAAGCTAGATAGATTAAATCCATAAGTACGACTTCTTCGAACGTAACATGTATTTGCTCGGTAATCCCAGTAGCATTGTTGCTTGGTGCACCCCATGGCATAGTGCTTAGTAACCCAGCAATGGATACGTGGGTTCAAGACATGTACGGAAAGTGGGACCAGATGCTTATGTTATGACTAGTTAGAGATTAGTTAAATAGTTAAATTAAATTAGTTCTCAATTTGTGTCATCTTTCTATTTCAGTACCAAAATCATAAAACATAAAATGACAAAAATCATATGCCTCAATTACACTTAACCATACCTTTGTACATCACAAGTGTAATTGGGAAGATAATGAACGACCATTAGGGCAAGGTTCACTTCCTAGAAGGACTAGTGCACCAGAAACTAGAGAGTCCACAGAATTCGACCAAATTGTGCGTGAACGCTTCGTGATTCATATGGTTAGGCGTAAGGGTACCTTCAATCGCTTATCAATCCCTTATCAATTCCTTTTCTCATACTACATTTGAAGCTCTATATAACTAAGTCCATGACCATAGAGAGAAGTCATTTATGATTATAATAATGAACTAATTGTTATAGAGGACCAAGAAAACAAAGGATTGCTCAAATACCATGTTAAAAACTGCATAAAGAAGAAAAGTTCTACCCACAAATTGTATTCATGTAGAGGTAATTTGTGTACATGAGTTCTGAATTTCATGAAACCCATAGTAGAAGAATGAAAATGTATAAAACATGGATTGTTGAATCAATGCATGCATGGAAACATGTGTAAGTAGGATTGGAATACATTGATGCACAAGGAAGATTGTCATTTACAATAATAGGGAAAGTTTGTTATATAACGAGCATATGTTATTTCTAATACAACAAATCAATATTGTAGAAATATGAGCTTAAATGGATATTGAATGTTACAAAAAGTGATAAAATGCAAAATATAGACATTAGAGGAAGATTTGAAGTTGTTTTTATCTTAAATAAACCAATTACATCTTAAATTGTTTAGTCATATGCAAATAATATTAGATAATGAGCCTATAAAAAAGGTTGCTACATCATTATTCCAAGAAAGCCACTAAAAGAAAGACCAAAAAAAAAACATAAGAAAAACTAATAAAGATAATCTAAAGAAATTACAAATAAACAAAGATCTAGTTCTTCGTAGAGGCAAATACTGAAAGACATCCACTATCTAAAATTATTAGTTTAATTAAATAGTGAAAGTCACAAGAATATAAAAAATAGATACACTAATGATGTATTAAACAAAAATTAATGAGGTTAATAAGAGGAGCATGAAAACCTAAAATTAATAAGCCAAAAAAATCTAGTTACAAGCTTAACAAATATAACACCAAAAACATGAAAAGAAAAAACTTTTAATGTCTACTCATATGTATAACCTTATAATTGATATTTTTGAAAAATGAAAGAAAAGAAAATTAATTATTAATCGGGAAGATGACCCTACCTTAACAATACTTACATCACTTTCAACATCCATGTTTAAACTTAAAATAGCAAAAGGATTTGAGGTACCAATATAAAGTTAGTGAAATATCAACATGTGAAAAAATATGAAAAAATGATGGTACATATTCTACATCACTATTACTTTGTTACTTAATGTTAACCTTACATTGAGAATTTATACAATTAGCTTTTCATGATCTTAGCACCTACCAATTCCACGAAAATAGTTTTACAAAGGTCAAATGCTTTCTTTACATCAATTATAGGCTACTTATCAACTAGCCGACCCCATTTTGTTTAGACAAGGCTAGGATGATGATGATTATGTAAGCTGCTTATCAACATTAGTTTTGATCTTTGAGTTAACATCATTTTTGTCAAATAAGGATAAAGATAAATTTGCTTTATCAGCTACCTATCCAAAGTAATAGTGATGTAGAATACTTCCTATAGTACAAGTAAGAATATTCACAAAAGCTTTTATCTTCTCTTCTCATTTCTTTATTGTCATTTGATTATTTTTATCATTAACATTAATTTGATTCTTCATATCTTCAACTTCATAGTTTTTTTCTTATTTTTGACTTCAACCATTTTTCCTTTCTTGAGCATCTTCAACATGCAATACCAATTTCTTTTTATGATTAAAAAGATTCATCATCATCATCCTAGCCTTGTCCTAGCAAATTGAGGTTGACTACATGAGTTTTTTTTTTCTTTTGTCATTCACCTCCATGAAGAGCAAATCTTTGTTTATTTGAAATTTCTTTATATCATCTTCAATTGTTTTTTTCCTATCTTCTTTGGTCTTTCTTATTTTTTTATAGTGAAGTAGCAACCTTTTTTTATAAACTCATTATTTGATGCTCATTACACATGCCCAAGCCATCTAAGATTCCATTCTTGTAACTCATTTGAAATAAAAACCACTCCACATCTTCCTCTAAAATCTGTATTATGCTATTTATCTTTTTTGGATAGCATTCAACATTCATCTAAACATCTACATTTCTACCACACTAAATAATTTGTTATTCATGTCTCTTTTGTAATACCCAACATTTAACACCATATAAAATAAGCTTAATTGTTGTCATGAAAACCTTTTTTTTAGTTTTATTTTTAGTTTTATTGAGATTCTGTCACATAGAATATTACTAACCTATCTCCATTTTGACCATTCTAACTCAATCCCATTTCTTATATCTTTATCAATTTCACCAATTGCTTTTACAAGTAAAAAAATTGATTTTAACTTTAAAAAATAAAAGAAAACATTTATAAAAATCAAATGATGTGGAAATAAATTTCATATGCTTAACAAGATCAAGAAAACTAACAATTTGCTGCTTGACTCTCTAAAAAGCAATAGAAACTTAAATAGCTCAACAAAACATAAAACTTTAAAATATTCTTCAAATTTGACATTCAAATGTGAAATCTACCTACAAATGATCACAACACCACCATGTATAAATGACTCTATATCTAAGACACAATGCACCATCAAAATATTACTTAGCTCAACAAACAAAAAACACGATAATAATAACAAACATAAATGACTTGAATGTCATGTTTTAGAATTATATCATTTACTTGCAAACCAAAACTTCAATTATGAAGCAACCTAAAATTAAATGAACAAATATTGTGATATAACCTAAACTATTGAATCGGATACATCACCAAAAAAACAAAATTGCGTCTTAGTTACATCAATACTAATAAGAAAAGATGTCCTAAATTTTTACTTTTCTTGTCAATCTGCATTATTATGGGAATCAATAAAACTTCCCACATCAATAAAAGTAAAAGTTGGAATTTTGACCGGACATCTTTAAAAAACTTTAAAAGTAAAGGATTGACTTCCCCAATCTCTTTAAAAAAGATGGATACTTTTAAAGAGATTGGGGACATCAGTGGCTGAAGCTTAAGCATCAGCGATGGATATCCGTTTCAATAATAAAAAGATGAACAAAACTTGTCAAACCATTTTGAGATTACCGTTTAAACCATGCGCAATAAAGCTAATAAATCTAAAACTATACCTTCCACCATCTTATATTCAACTAAACGTTATGAAGGAAAAACAGCATGAAGAATAACTTGACGAAAATGAGAATGCTAAATGATTCGAAACAACCAATTTCACAATGCAATAAAACAAATGTTACAGAAAGGTTTGGTCATCATCATCCACCTACTGAAGAGTCTGAACACGTGGACCCACAGCTACCACTCCATCGTTTTCTCGCCCACGGCTCGCGTAGCCTGCATACTTCACAAAATATATTACCACTATAGGTCCAAATTACTAAATAAAGTTAATCATTCATTTTAACTGCCTGCTTCATCCAGATTGTTATGCCAAGAAATTTCTATGAAGATTCACCTTTAACCTTGTACCAACACTCTGCCTCTCAGTGACGTAGTAAGGCACGAATACGAGGGAAACCAAAACAAAAATGACATACAGAATCATGACACAAGAACACCACAAGAAGAATCTTGTTAAAAAAAAAAAAACAAACAGAGCTCACTATGGATTTATAGCATCCAAAGACAATCATACCCATTAAGAAAAATGTACTCTCAAATTATTGATTATCGATTGTATGTTACAATTTTTGGGGTGTGATACCGTAAATTTCAACTATCTCGCTGATGCTCTGGCACTCATGGATGTATGATAGCTGGAACTTCGTTGCTTTCTATATGACGTATAAACATCATCATACTGGCTTACTTCATTAGGATCAGCAGATGCACCAAGACCTAACCTACCTGAGCTTGATGCCCCAGACCTATGTTCAACACTCCCATCTGGTAGCATACCCCTTTCAGGATCAACCTGTAGAGTTGGTGGAGGGGGAATACAAGCACCACCTGTGCGAATTGGTGGCTCCCTTTCTTCTTCTTCAACAATAGGATCAGGAAGTGTATTTTGTCCTTCTAAAGGATTGACTTCCCCAATCTCTTTGAAAAACTTTGACACTCTTTCTAAAATGTAGGTTGGGGATGAAGTAGATGGGGGAATCACCGAAGGAATATCCAAAGGACTAAGAGGTGAATATGGAACCCCACTTCCGATTTGCATTTTTCGAACCATTCCCGGTATAAGCCCTGGTGGAAAGAGAGGATACGGGGGCTGAGTTTCACTTCGACCAGCAGAAAAACCAGGGAGCTGTGATGATTGCTGGGGAACTGCAGCAGAAGGAACCGAGGCATGAAATGGCTGTGCAGCTGAAGGATACACGGGTGGAATGGATGCACTTGAACCCAAAAATTGTGAAGAAGAGGAAATGGTCTTATCTTGCTGCTCTTTCTCTACCGATGGCACCCTTTGTGATTCCATGTGCCACTGAGAATTCTGTGTGGCTGAAGACGGAATTCCTGCAAATTTTTTTAGATAAGATTATAGATCATGCTCAGAGCCTTGAAACAAAAGAAACACTTTCAACAGCATTAAGCAATGAACTAACCAGTTGAACCACTCATTGGTGGTTCCTTAACCACAGAGTCCTTTGCAGGTCCATATCCACCAGGAGGACCAGCTATCATCTCGCCTTCCAGATTATATATTGTCTCAGCATCATATACTTCTTTAGAACCCCAAAATTGTAATATTTTCTGAAGACGAGACTGATTTGAATCCTTGTTTTGTGGATTATGGTATATTTTTGCTAGCATGGGCCCCAAAACAGGTTGAAACGCTAGGGCTTCATTGTCCAAATCCTTCGGATTGCTTCGACGCTGCAAACTATTAGCATATGAAAACTCTCAATTCCAATACAAAATGACCAAAAGAAAACATTGTTTGAAAAAAACAGAAAGAAATTTCTTTTCACAAAGATGAAACGCTAAAACAGGCTACAGAATTAACATTAATGTCAAAAGTTCGACATTACTTTTATATTCATATTTCTGCTTAAGACCAATCGAAAACAAACGTCAGCACTCAAATTTTGATTTTCTCATGTCATTATTTCTAACAATACGTTCCTTTCACGTTTAGTATCTTCCACTAAATGTAATTATAAATTTCTCAATAATAATATTAACAAAGCATAAATAAAAATTAGGGCCCATTTTTGTAGCAAGGTGAAAAATAAAAAGCTAACAAGCAAGAGTTAAAAATTTGTTTTTGAAACGCTGTTTCTCATGCCGGTTGATGCTGCTGGAAACTTGCATCAGTCCTGTAAAAGCTACTGCAAAGTCAGCGACTGCCGTAACGATTAGGAAAAAATAGAAAATATAAAAACTTCGTAACATGTTTGGATTAATTATGATCTCGGCTTCCACGCAACTGGTTCAACCTGGTTGAAAGAAAAATGAAATAACGGTAATCATTGTGCCAATACCACGTGGTTCTGTGTGGGAAATTTGGTCTATTGATCCTGACCATTTAAACTTTCACACATTCCCGTTATAGAAAACATCTAAACGAAGATGTACATGTTGATTGCGCATAAGCTTTTCTAATTGAAAACCTGGGCAAGCTCCTCAAGGCCTCAGCACATAAGTTACCATGGTTAACTACCTTAGATATTATGTCAGAGGTGATCAGTTCCGATGGTAATGGCTTTGCACACAGGCAGTTAAAATACAGTTGTTAAATGATGTTATAAGTTATTTTACTATATATATTTTTTTACTGCAAACACCATAAAAATATTAATATGGATACATTTATGTTACATTCTACTAACTTCAACGTTGTTAACAATTGGGTCGACAATTGTTGCCTCTGCCATGTATAATTGTAACCTGGCGTTCCTGATGTGTGAAGACCTTCATTTTCATATTGCATTCTGCTAATTTTGTCATGTCTGTAGTACACTGCAGATACTCTTTCAACTCCATTTCAATTACAATATAAAATTTGCTTCAACCATTCAAATTGGTATATCAAGCTTTGAATTTGTATTTTTATTTTAATTATTACTATGCATCTTCAGCAGATGTTCTGTCGTACACTAATGTAACTGTAAATTTTATTACGTCCGTCAACGCAAAGGATCTAGTAATAAACCAGACACTTATCTCAGTTACTTCAGGAATTTAGCAAGAAATAAGCTCTGAAAATTTCAAAGAATAATTCACTGCAAGTGAAATCCAATTGAGAACAAGCAGGATTTTGAGAAGTATCAAAAAATTGTTGAAAGAATTAAGCTTGTAGGGGAAAAAGGAGCCTTGGATGAAATAAATCAAAGCTATCCAAGGAATTTGAGAGAATAAAAAATTGATAAAGAATTAGATTTGCATAAATAAAAATACTGGATCATCTCAACATAAATCTTTCATGCCTTGAAGAAGTGGTCAAAGGTATAAAAGGACTCTCCTCTGGGAAAGCTGCTGATACAGCTAGTCTCTATGCAGAGATGCTAAGGTGGGGTAGACCTCTCGTGTGGCAATTAGTGTCACATAAACTAAATTATAAATTGGTGTATTAACAAGGCATTTTTATTGCTTAAAAATGGCGGTAAGTCTGATTTTAACAATTAGAGATTGATTGTAGTCAACATCATCTTTACTACGCTTTTAGGAATTATTCTTGAATAAAAAATTGGCCGTTGAATAGAGGAAAATCACCTGTACAACATTTCTCAAGCATGTTTTACACAGTACCAATTTATATTTGATCATTAGCTACTTTGATGCAACTTATGAATGATGTTAGCAAATGCCCATGCGAGGGATGATTCATTTGTTTTGTGAACTTCTCTACAGTTTACGATTTAATGGCTACACAATATCACCACTAAACTGAAGCAAGAAAATTTACAACAAAGGCATGGAGAGCATCAAATCCATCTCCTTACTCAAGAGCCATAATTGAGCCAAACATATAATTTCTACAACAACCAAAATCACAGCAATAAAATAAAACCCTTTTGTTACTCAATCCAATCTTTGTAGGAATGAAATTAAGTCTTAATGAAATTTAGAACAATGAAATGAAGTTTCTGGTAAGATTCAGGAGGAAAAGATAGGTAAGATTTTAATGCACAATGCATGCATTGAGAAAAAGGCAAGAACAAATTCAATACAAATGGATAAATCAAGGAAAAGCAGGTAACAATTAAATGGCAATGAATAAGATGAGGCAAGGTTAACATTTCAATGTATATGTGCAAATTGAGACAAAATTTCATTGGAAATTGTGAAATATGTACCCATTGCAGAGTCAATGCGCTCCTGTATGCGCTCCTGATTCCAGTGCAAACAATTCCTGAAAATTCATTCGGAATCGCAAATCTTTGGCGCATAGGGTATAGGGAATACCCACAGCTCATCACTCATCATATTCCTAGCCTGATCTAAATGTAAAGTTGTAGGTAAGCATATTCTAAGCATAATATCCTACTAAACTTGTGGTAAAACTTACATTGTCGGCAAAAATTTTTCTAGACGGGAGTGTCCAGAAAAAAATGGCATGCAAAGTTAAAAAATGTCTGTCCTCTTTCATAGCAGCACAGCTGTGAAACAAGTCTGTCCTCTATATCCTCCACTTTTTGGAATTTTCATTGATAACTTGGGAAAATGAATGCAGGATATGCCACCTAACTATTTAATTCAAGTACAAAACTGTCTTGTCAGTTTTCTTCTTTTGGATGATGATGTGTTGGTATCAGAATCTAGTGAAAGATTGCAACTTGTGCTAGAATCTTAGATAAATTTTGTCAATACTTTAGAATAAAGATGAATGACAACAAAAATATGATCATGATATTCTGAAAAGGGAAGACTGATTCCTCCTTCAATATAAGGAACACAGCAATCAAAACAGTTAACAATTATAACTATTTAGGCTTGGAATACTTTAGCAATTGCAAGTGGGGTCTGTGCATCAACCAGAGGATCAGTATTAGAATGAAGGCTCTTGATTCTTTTAAAAGAGATGTAAATAAGAATCGACTGTGTTATGAGGTAATCAAAAATAACTTTTCAAGACATTTAGTTAACAAGTCCTCTTGTATGGGTGTACTGGTTGCAACTTGGAAGACATACAAAATCAATATCTATTAGAGGAATTCCAAGTTAAAAGACAAACTGTGTACAACATCTTGCTCTTAGTAGGGAGGCTGTTACCTTTAGAGGTGGAGACTATCTCTCACTTTGTGGCTTACACCTGTAATGTAGCTAATTCTACCATGAATTAAGTTTTCCATGTTAGTACTGCATGCTACTCAGCAAGAAGGTTGATACTACCAGAAAATTTTGTGGCTCCAAAAATGGAACATAGATAATCAAAATTTTTGTTGCCCTTCTAAAAAGCTGCATCAAACTATGAGACACATAGCACTATGAAAGTGCTGCGCTTAGGATGAAGGGAAAAGGCCATTAAAGCATCATCACAAACAGCAACTCCTTTCCAGCAGACGGTTGAAACTACCAAAGCAAAATGGGTGCAAGAATGGGTTCTCATTATTTAAGCTAGAAACTAGCAAATGAACTAACATCTTGCTCTTAGCAAGGAGGCTGTTACCTTTAGATGTGGAGGCTATCTCTCAATTTGTAGGTTACACCTGTAATGTAGCTAATTCTACCATGAATTAAGTTCTCCAAGATGGTACTGCATGCTACTCAGCAAGAAGGTTGGCACTACCAGAAAATTTTATGGCTCCAAAAATGGAACATAGATAATCAAAATTTCCAAGTAAAATGACAAACTGTGTATGACGTCTTGCTCTTAGCAGGGAGGCTGTTGCCTTTAGAGGTGGCGGCTATCTATCACTTTGTGGCTTACACCTGTGATGTAGCTAATTCTACCGTGAATTAAGTTCTCCAAATTGGCACTACATGCTACTCAGCAAGAAGGTTGGTATTTCCAGAAACTGTTGTGGCTCCAAAAATGCAACATAGATGGTCAAATTTTTTGTTGCCCTTCTAAAAAGCTGCATCAAACTATGAGACACAAAGCATTACAAAAATGTTGAGCTTAGGATGAACGGACAAGACCATCAAAGCATCATTGCTAATAGCAATTCCTTTCGAGTAGAAGGTTGAAATTACCAAAGCAAAAATGGTTGCAAGAATGGGTTCTCATTATTTAAAATAAAAACTGGCAAATGACCTAACATTCTATGGGAAGTTTTTATTAAAGATGAATGCTACGTGGTTTTAAAATGTCTAAAAACTGAGCATATTTGTTTCGAACTTAATCAAAGTTACTTATAATGTAAATGAAGTTTTGAATTGCATTCCATATGTTTCACCTTTCGAATAAACCCCTAGAGATTTTGGACTTAATATCTCAGTTTCCATATGTTCTTTGAAAAAATCTTAGACGTCAAGATGGCCACAAAATTGAAGGATTTTTGGAGTGCTAAGGTCATTAATTGCACCGATGTAAAAACAGCATATCTGTCCAATACGGTATGGTTAGAAACATGGGAAGGAAATCAGGCAGACACCAAGAAGAAACACAGAATACCTGTCAAACAGAATGTCGTTGGCCAGGTAAATGATATGAAGCTGCTTGTCGGCGTCGTCGAGGGCCATAACTCTGCCCTTGAGGGCCTCGGCCAGAGCAGGGGCGAAGGGGGACCTCTGCATGAACCAAGTCTTGGCGCCCTTGATGGATTCCTTGGTCCCCGTCAAATTGACCACAACATTGTTTAATTCTGCAGCAACGTCGGAAGGCAGCGGCCCAGACAGACCCTTGAACGACTTGGCAGGCATTTCATAGTCCGCCCGGGTCTGGCCGTAAACAGGCGGCGGCGGTTGCTGTTGGTGTTGCGGCAGCGGCTGCTGAGGAGGATGTATCTGAGGCTGATCATAGAACGACGACGACGACCCGGCGTAAGCCGCTCCATGAGGAAGCGGAATGGGGCTGCCGTGAAGAGGTGGATTCAAGGGCGGGCTAGGGTTAGGGTTTAACGAATGCAAGGATGGCACGGGGTTTAAAGCAGGAGGAGGAGCAGCAGCAGCAGCGGCCATGTAGCCAGCGCTGCTCATGGAGCGGCTCAGTAGCCACAGGCGGTAGCGGTAGTAGGCATGGCCATCGGCACCGAAAAGGAAGCTGTAGGCAGGGTTGTCCTGCTGTTCGTTGCGAACCTTCTCCTCGAACTCGGGGCCATTCTTGGCGGCGTACTCAGCAAGTTTGTCAATGCGCTTCTGAAGCTCTGGATCAGCCGGAGGTGGCACCGGCGGGGGCGCCTGCTCCCACGCACCGAAGAACGCTATCTGCTGAGGCTGAGGCTGCGGCTGCGGCTGCGGCTGCGCCAAGTGCTGGAACGGCGGATACTGATGAAGCGCGTGTTGTTGTTGTTGCTGTTGCTGTTGCTGCATTTGGTGATGCGCAAACTGAGGAGGAAACTGTTGCTGTTGCAGGGACGGGTGATGGTGTGCCATGGGCGGATGCAGATGATGATGAGGAGGCAGGTAGTGCATCTGCCCGTGTGGGAACTGCTGCTGAAACCCTGGCAGCCCTGGCACGGCTGCTGCTGCTGCTCCTGCCCCGGGGAATTGGTGTGCATGCGCCTGCGCCACTGCCGCTGCCTTCTGCTGCGCGTAAGCCGCTGCCGCTGCGTAGTCGTGGGCTTGCCGATCCATTGCTGGCGAACGCGATCCAAATGGCTGGACTTTGAATCTCCAGTGCAGGATCCAGACCGATAAGATTTCAAAGCATCACAACTGAACTGAGATTGATAAATTTCAAGTGGATTCTACATTTCTATCATACAGGGGAAGCTTTTTTCTACATTTCTATCATATGGCGAAGCTCTCCAGAATGTGCAAGAATCACGGCTCGCTCACTGATCCTCCCGAGGCGTCCTATGGAGAAAGTCTGTGGGTACCGGAAGTTTGACGAGCAATTGGCACCCGCTGTTAGATGAGAATGAGTGTATGGGGATTTTTCGTTTTCGCTTTTTTTTTTTTCCTGCCAAAAGCTAGCCTCATATTAAGGGCTTATTTGTGCAAAAAAGATAATATTTACTTATCCAGGAGTTTGCTATTTTATATTTCGGAAAATTTTAAAAATCACCTTGGTTTTATTACCTTGTAGGGTAGGTTCCCCACGCCACAATTATTAATACTTATTTGCAACTTTACATGTAAATAAAAAAGTAGCCCCTATTTGAATTTAATGGAATAGGTCTCACAAGCCAATTCTACATAAATTAAAATTCAATTTTTCAAATCATGAACAAATTGCAATTTTTTAGCTTTAGCTAAAAAATTTAACTTTTTATCTAAATATGGGAATTGAGTTCTATTGTCATAATCAATTACAGTGCCTTTTTGATTGCTTGGATTGAAGTGCTTAATAAATTTTTAAAAACATACAAAATATATACTAAGGCATTTTAGCTATAGTCAAATATAATTCCAACTATGCTCAAGTACTAATAATTGTTTTGCATAATGTGTTTGTACTAGTATCTCTTTTGGCATCTTTATTTGATCACTTATATTTAGCTCATAAATAATTTGGCTTATAAACTCATCATTCATGAAGTAGACCGGTGATTTGCAAATATGATTTTCAAACTTTGTAGATAATAGTAAAAGTCATACTAGGTATAATCATTAACAATAGGCTACCAGTAATTCTACTAATTTCAGCCACAAGGAATCAAATTTACCAAGCTGTTGACACCGTAGTATATTTGACTATGGTGGTTGTCATCATTCCTAAAATATATTTTATTATGCATAAAATCCATGTACATCATGTATGAAGATGTCAAAAACATTCAAGAAGCTATGTATTTTTGTAAATTGTAATGCTTATGTAACCAAGATATTGAACACCATGTCAATATATTTTTGGATGTATTTTGGAATGTAATTTGATACTGCAACTAGGATACCAAACACCATGTCATTGTATTTTTGGATGTATTCTAGGATGTAATTTTGTAATATATAGCAATCATGATTGCAAAGCCAACTTATTAAATAGATTTAGCATTTTGTCAAAACCATGGCTTTTGTCTTGACTATGGTTGAAAAATATTAAATAGTAAGCGTTTGATTTTAGCTATTTTTTTGCTAGGTTATGAATACTATATATTTTTCTCAAATGGGATTCACCATGTAATTTAGGGGACTTTAAGAATCTATTTTGGGAACTTTCCTAAGGATTTACCAACCATTTAATAAAAATATAGGAATCACGAGGTCTTATTTTTTAACCCCACATTGAAGGAAAACCACCTTAAAAATATGAAAATAAACAACTCTCTAAAAATAGGCATGTAGGTGTACAACTTAACAATTGATATTTTGAATAATCAATAAAGGAAAATTAATTCTTAATAGAAAGGATAGTCCCAACCCTAACATAAAAATCCTAACCTATCATTCTTAGACCAATGAGCTACAATAAGCCAAATAGAAGGAGAAGGCTACTAATGCACAAAAGGAACTTTCTAAGATAGCAAAGAGGTTTTCATTCTAGCAATAATAGGACACTACTTCTTGAAGCAACCTCCCACCTTCATCCAATCCTATATAGCCAATTATGGTAGGACCTACTCCACAAGCATCTCAACCTACGAACAATAAGGTCTTACAGTAGATGACCATCATTATTTGTTTGAAAGGCATAAACTTGTCCTTGTATGACCTCGTGGGAACCTTTAAAGAACATCGCGCTACACTAAAAGATGTTCTTAATAGAATTGTGGTTCCAAGTGACATCCTCGCTTAGACAAAAGCCATAGCTTCTTTTTTTCATGTCCCTCACTATGGATCAGATAGTTTAAACTTCCATGGTGAGAATATCAAGATTGATAAATCGTGTTTTTCATCACTTCGATATCGGGTACATGATATCATGGCCCAAGATGCGATATCGTACATTCGATATCGTAGGGTTACTCCCGGGTCTATAAATACTACATCCAAGCGCACAATTGGGAGCTCTTGCAGTTTGTCCATTTGAAACTTAGAATATTTTCCAAGTGCTTGCAATAGGAGGTCTAAATGTGAACAGATTTTTATTCAAGCATTGATGTACCTGAGCACATCATTGTGTTGGCACTAAAGATGAGCTCTTTGATCCATTCCTTGCAGCACTTGATATTTTCTCTCTTATGCATTTACATATTGTCATTCATGCAATTTACATTAATGTTATTTATGCATCAATTAATTTTGATCAATTAAGAAAATCGTTAAATTACACAAGCACGACCCCTTCGAGCATACATGTGACACTTGGTAGCTCAAAAATGACTAGCGTTTGACAGCCCAGCAGTGTTCGCATGAAGTTTAGGATGTGTTCGGGAAGTGGGAACAGTTACTTGTGTTAGGCTAGATTAGACTTTAGTTTCTTTAGCAATTAATAGCTTTTACTTTTAATCACTCCTACTTTTAATCTTGTTTTAGGAAAGTAATTCCATAAAAACACAAACAATAAAAATCATATGCCTCAATCACACTTAACCATACAATTGCATACCACAAGTGGGACTAGGAAGACAATGAATGAACAACACGCACACACTGTTTAGCTCTAGTGTACTTAGTAATTACAGTCTGCAGAATTTGACCAGATTGCACGTGAACATTTGTGATTCATATGGTTGGGCGTAGGGGTACCTTGCCACTTATCATTGGTGCTATTGCCGCGGACTATAGTTCTTTGTGCACTATCTAAGCCTAGTGAAATTTAGTAACCTCGTTGTTCAAACCTTGAGAGTCAAATCTTATGAAAACAAAAATTATTGTTATTAAGTTAAATCTCAATTGCACACTATTTATTAACACAAAATGTCTTCTTCTCACAAGAGCCCATCTCCACCCAGGGTAGTTCAGGTACCTCAACAATACCGGGTGGTATATGCTCATCTTAATGAGTATGTACTAGAATTTACCTTCATCTAACATCATGATGAACTGATGCAGTGGCATGATATGGAAGGCAACATTGTGTTGCCACCTGACTGATCTATTCCAGCAATGCTCCAACTAATGCTCACATGACACAGGCTTCAACATCTCCATGGAGAATATGAGATGCAAGATCCTAACTCAAGGGATTATCATCCCACTAAAGCACAAAGATCAAGGGATTGGTAGTTGGAGCACCAACATGAGCTTATGAAGGGCAAGGGGTCAAACATATTTCCACCTCCTCTTGGCCCAATTGATGAAGGTGACCATTTCTTTAGTGATTCTCTTCTCTTTGACTTTGTTCAAGAAGTCCTCAACTAGAATGTACAATCTACAATCCATAATCTAGGTTCTGGTCAAAATGAATCCAATGACAAAAATGGATCATGAGAAGCAAGTCAAGAAAAAGGGAACAAAGGAGATCATGATCATGATCGTGGTCACAAGAATCAAAGGAAGGATGATAGGCACCAATGCGGAGCAAGTTCCCCTTCTTCTTCCCCTTCATCATCATCTTATTCTTCATTGGGTTCAGATCGTGGCCACAAAAAAATAATTATAATGGAGGTAACCGACAGGACTAGAACAATAGAAGGGACCATTGGGATAGTCATGACTGAAGATGTGGGCAATCCAAAAGGGCTCATCAACAAGAAAGAAGGGCTCGCAGGGAGCATCATAGGCACCACCATCATGGCCTTGATGAACCTCTACTTGCTACTTGGGGCATGTTAAATATTGCAGAGGCTGTGAGGATTCCAACAAGGCATGTGAAGGACAACAGAATAAAGAGGCTAGATATGAACAACATCCCTCAGTTTGAGGGAGGATATGATGCTGATCTACAAAATCATCTCCACGCCTTCTAGGATGCATGTGCTTTGCAGAATATTGAAAATGACTGGCAAAAGCTAAAATTATTTCCAAGGACACTCATAAAGGAGGCAAAAAGTTGGTATCGATCCTTGGAACTAGAATCAATCAGGCAGTGAAGTACGATGTTGGAACTATTCAATGACAAATATCAAACATACTCTCAAGTATCCAATTTAAGAAAACAAATTCAAGGGTGGAAACAAGGAAATCAAGAGCCCTTATAGGCTGTTATTGGCCGATACTACTCTTTGTTGCATAGGTGTCTTGACCATGGATACTCTCAACTTAATTAGCTTCGCCATATTGTAGATGGGTTGTAATTTGAAACCAGGAAAACCCTTGGTGTCTATGCCCAAGGGAGATTGATAGAGTTAAGCGCCTATTGGATTCAAAAATTAATTGAGGAAGTAGCTAAGGAGGAGGGAGAGTTGAGAAAACATGAAAGTGCAGAAGAATATAATAGAGACTCTTCTATCTAGAAAAAGAGGGTTAGATTTTGTGATAGTGAGGATGAATTTGTCAAAGATGAGGTGGTAAATCAGAAAACCTTGCCATTCCAAAAATTGCAATCAGAAATTACAGCTAAGGTTGATCAATTATGGGACTCCATGAATAATAAGTTTCAAGTTGTTCTAAAAATTACTGAAGAGTCCAAGGAGCAAAGCGGTGAGTGAGAGCGTCAAAGATGTAAGGAAGCTGAACGTGCTAAATTTAAGGGTAAAGGTAAGATAGCTGTGGTAGAGATGGATGCAGATAGTAATTCAGATGATGATGGTAGGTGTGATGTTTTCCAGTATGAACATCCTAAGGGATGTTGCCCAGTTGTATCACACTTGTAGGAATCTAGAGTGTATGCCTTACATCCACAACTTGCACAAAGGCAAATGCCCAAAAGATTGCCTTATCCACAAGGCAATCCTCGACAGTTCCACCAACCACAGTAATACTACCCAAGTGGAACTCCTTTGCAACCTTACGAAGTGTACTAGCAGTGGCAGCAACCACAATCATGGGCATTGCCACCTCCAAAACAGCAATACCCTTACTAGCAACCAGATCCCTATGGCTACTATGTTCAGCAACCTTCATCTCCAAGGGACTCCTCTAGTCATATTACTACTTACCAATCTCAACGCTACCCTCCTAAAACATACCAATCGTCCTATCCAAGGAGGGATACCACCTACTACCCTCATACATCTCCTATTCCTGCACCTACTCCTCCACCTCCTGCACAACTACCACCTGCTTCGTCTATGTAGGGTGAATTGCCTACACAACCATAGCAAAGGAATGCTACGAGGGTAGTTAATCTATAATAAGTTAACTCATCTAGTGGGTTGAAACCACGAACAAAGAAAAGACCCTTTTTCTAACCTCATAGTTCACCAGAGCCCTCGAACACATTAGTGGCTAGTAACCTTGCTCCTCCAACTTCCTTTGTTTCCTCTCTATTTGAGTCCCCTTCAAACCAAAATCCCTCTCGAATCCATAATATAATGCTAACACATGCTATATCTTATTGGATTCAAGCTGGTAACCTACCCAGAAAATTAGCTGATCCTAAAAGTCCCCTAGTTTATTTGTAAATTGCTAGGAATGAACCTTACAAAGCTCTTCTTAACTCTAGTTTTGGTGTTAACCTAATCTCGCATGAGATGTACACAATGTGGAACCTTCCCCTTCTGAAGAAGAGCAACATCTGGCTAGAACTGGTGGACCAGTCTATCCCTGTTTCATTGGGACTGGTTGAAGACATTGTCACCACCATTTGTGGATGGTCATATCCTACTGATTTCCTAGTAATCAAAGTGGAGAACTGTAAAGGGGACTTTCCAATCATTACGGGAAGGACATGGCTAAGTACTATGGATGCCAAAATGGGCATTAGAGATCTTTCCCTGGAGATATCAAAAGAAAATGAATTTGGAAAGATCAAGAAGAAGAGAGTTCCATGTATCGCGTACAGTGATTCATGGTGTCATTGTGTGCAGAAATTATGGTCAATAAAGCAAACATCTATCTCTACATGCAAGAAGTGTGCACCAGAAGCTAATATCCAGAAATGTCTATACGCAGCAGCCACAAAACAAGAAGGCACCTAATGGCTGATAGCTGATGCTAGTAGTAGTACATTATGCATGGAACCAATTGAGAGCCTAATGTATGAGTACATTGCAAGTATGAATGAACTTGAGCAAGTTCATCACCAGCTCTCTGAAGGAGCAAATGATGATGTCAATTGGGATGAGCTAGAAATTTTTGATAATTTTAAATAAGAGCCCCTTGAATTGAAGACACTATTGGCTAGAATGGAGTAAATATTTTTGAAAAATGGGAGGCCGGTTATCGTTAATGCCAAGCTTGCTACATCACAGAAGAAAACGTTGATAAAAGTTATGGAAAAATGGTCAACAGCCTTCACCTGGTCATATTCCAAGCTCACTAGGATAGATCTAAGAATATGCCAGCATCGAATATACACTGACCCCACCGTCAAGCTAAAACAATAGCCATAGCGATGTTTGAATCCCAAGTTAAAACAAATTGTCAAAGAGGAGATTGAGCAACTCC
Organism: Gnetum montanum; assembly: GCA_015680685.1. Taxonomy (NCBI): domain Eukaryota; kingdom Viridiplantae; phylum Streptophyta; class Gnetopsida; order Gnetales; family Gnetaceae; genus Gnetum; species Gnetum montanum. Next base: position 183,424 of record MNCI01020067.1, read on the forward strand.
TTAAGGTAGGATTCATCTACCCTGTCACAAATAGTGAATGGGTCAGTCCACTTGTGATCATGCCAAAGAAAGGAGGCAAATGGCAGGTATGCATTAATTTCTAGCTACTTAATATGGAAACTTTCAAGGATCATTTTCCATTAACTTTCATCAACCAAGTGTTGGACACCATTTCGGGGCATAGCTATTACAACTTTCTTGATGGTTATAGTGGCTATAACCAAATTTGAATTGCACCAGAGGACTAGGCAAAGATAACTTTCACAAGTCCTTGGGGGGCTTTTGCTTATCGATAGATTCCATTTGGTCTATGTAATGCCCTAGTCACATTTCAAAGATTAGTTCTCAACATTTTCCAACAATAGATTGGTAGTAGGGTAGAAGTTTTAATGGATGATTTTTCTACCTACGAAGCTACTTTCGAGCAAGCTCTGGACTATCTTGAGTAGGTGTTAAAAAGATGTGTTGAAACAAACCTCTAGCTCAATTGGCAAAAGAGCCATCTTATGGTCTAGGAAGGCATAGTATTGGGGCATCGCATCTCAAAAGTTGAAATCGAGGTGGACCTTGAAAAAATAAGGATCATCCAAGGAATAACTCGTCAACCTGAAATAGTCAAAGAAGTTTGGTCATTCCTTGGTCATATTGGCTACTATCAACGATTCATCAAGAATTTTTCCAAAATCACCAAGTTATTGGTAGAATTGATGAAGAAGGATGCATCATTTGTTTGGACCCTTGCATGTGAATCAACATTTCAACAATTGAAGCAAAAGCTTATTGAAACTCCCATTCTTCAAGTACCAGATTGGTCCAGACCATTTCATGTGATGACCGATGCATCAAATTATGCTTTAGGGGTAGTGCTTACGTAGATGGATGATCAAAAACATCCATACTATATTCACTATGCAAGTTGGAGCATCGTAGGTGCACAACTACACTACACCATCACAAAAAAGGAGTTGATGGTAGTGATGTTCACTTTAGAGAAGTTTAGGCACTATGTGCTTGGCTACAAAGTGTTTGTGCACACAGATCATAGTGCCATCAGATTTTTAATGAATAAGCCAATGGTGAGCCCCCATGTCATACGGTGGCTCATGATTTTGTAGGAATTTGATCTCACAATGGTAGATCGTAAAGGTATGGAGAATGTGGTCGTGCATCACTTATCATGACTAAGATGGGATGACAAGAAGAAAGAGAGCCCTTTATCTGATCAATTCCTTGACAAATCTCTCCTTGTAGGTGCTATTAATGCACAAATGCTTGATGAACCAAAATGATACGACACCATCATCACTTATTTGCTCAAGCAAGAACTACCGCAAGCACTAGACACTAGAAAGAAACAACAATTTATTCACCAGGTCAAATACTTCATGGAGATTAATGAAAACCTTTACAAGGTTTGTCCTGATGGCTTGGTACATTGGTGTGTCCCTAAGACAGATCAATTGCAGATTCTTCAGGATGCTCACGAAGGTCCTTATGCGAGCCATTATGCTAGGAGATGCATAGCCATAAAAATCCTCATGGCAGGGTATTATTGGCCAACAATTTTCAGGGATGCATATCAATTTGTCTATGCTTGTGATCATTGCCAGAGAGATGATAGAATGATAGCTCGAATGGAGGGGCCACAACAATGGATACAACCTCTTTAACCATTCAACATTTGGGGCATTGACTTTATGGGTCCCATCACACCTTTATCCATTAGAAAGATGTATATAATAGTTGCAGTTGACTATTGTACTAAGTGGGTAGAAGCAGCAGCCGTCATCGACTGTACATCCACCACTACTGCTCGATTTGTACAACAAAATGTCGTAAACAAGTTTGGTGTACCTCATGCATTAATTTCTAATAATGGAACTCATTTTACAAGTGCCACTTTTCAGAAGTTGATGCAACGCTTTGGGGTTGAACATAAACTTACAACACCATATCACCCCCAAGCTAATGGTTAAGCTAAGGTCACTAATTAGAAGATTACAAAAATTTTAACATGTACCATTAGTAAATAACAAAGGGACTAGAGAACTAAATTAAATGATGCCCTTTGGGCCTATCACTCCACATGGAAACTTCCCATAGGTTATTCTCCCTATGAGCTCATGTACGGAAAACTACCAACATTACCCATCTAATCCGAGCTCTGTACACTCTCTACAGTCTGTGATCTTGACCTCGATCTAAGTTTAGCACAGAAAGAACGATTAATGAGTCTCAACTTGCTAGATGAAAATTGGTTAATGGCCCTATCATCCAACAAAATGCACAAGGCATTTAACAAGAAACACCATGACCTTAGAATAAGAAAAGCAAAGTTTCAACTAGGAGACAAGGTTCTTTATTGGAATCCTACACATTTACCCCAATGTACCAAATTCCAAACATTGTGGGAGGGACCTTACATTATTGATGAGACTTTTCCATTTGGAGCCATGACCATCTACAAACTTGATAGCCCAAATAAGAAACAATTAGTTAACATTCAACAAATAAAACCTTTCCATGAGCCCAAGCCAACCAATGCAACAAACACCTCGTCAGGAGGACAACCACGCTCAATCTTTCAGATCTCTCCCTTTCAACTTAGTCATGGGGGAGATGGCCATCCATACTAACACCTTTGGTGGCTCCTCAGTTTTTGACCTTTTTGTTTTACACATTTCTGGTTTTACAACTTTTTGTTTTCATCTTCTTTGTTTTACATCTTTATTTTACATATTTGTATTTTTAAGGTTATTAGTCTTTTCTTAGTTTTTGTTTGACACTAATGTTAATATATTCAATATCTATTGTTTACTCTTTTACTTTCTTTTATGGTTATGTTTGATGTGTTTTCATACTTTTTTTGCTAATAAGGTGGCAAGTACAATGGTAATGCACTACTTGATGGTGGTATGCTTTATTTGTAATTTGATTGCTGATGTTTAGTTTCTGACTTTGAATGTTGTTACTGATAATTGGGACATGGTTTCTTTTCATGTAATAGGCAGTGAGTCCACATCATCCACCCATCCACATACTCTATGGTTTTCCTTATTTTGGAAGCGTGTAGTCTCTTCTTCATTAATACAACTTTAATAAACTGGTGACTTCTGTAGTTTCTAGAATTGGGAAGGAATCAAAGGTTTGGATAGGGTATGGCTTCAAAGGGATGTGGTATTCTTTGTGCTTTTCTATTTTCTTGTGTGTAGGAGTGTTCTTGTAAGCTCCTCACCATTCCGCATCATTTCACAATAGGAAGTTTAATAGGAAGTTCAATAAGTCCTTGCATGGTGTGGTCCTCTTCACGAGAGAGAGAGAGAGAGAGAGATGAGGATTCAAAGCATACCCCTTGGACAAAATAAATATGAAAAATACATGGGTCTTTTCATGGTGTGGTTCCCATTAAAAAAAATACATGAGAATTCAAAGCACACCCCTTAGACCAAATAAAAGGGCTAAAAGCACAGGTTATGAGACTTGTCTCCTCTAACTAAGGCCCTTTCTAACTTCCTATATTCACTCCAATTTGGAACAGTGGTTGTTTTGTGGGAGCATTCTTGTGCCTTAGGGGATGGACTTGCCTTAGAATGTCGATGCGAAGTCACTGAAGTGGTTGGTTTTGATTTGGACTGAGGAAGGATCCTATCAAGTCAATTAATCACAAACTCCACAAGCGACTGTATGTGACCATAATTAGGAACTCTATTCCACTCTATCTGTCATCCATCTATGCTCTTCATGCCTCACCTCGCTACTGATTTCATGTTTTGATTCAATGTTTTGGTTTGATGTGTCAGGTTTCTCAGTCAATTACTTTTGGGTTTTTGTACTTAACTTTCCATAACCATTAATCATCCATGGAGTCCATGGACTCCTTCGTTTGAATTTATGCAAGGGCATAAAAGGCCTGTGCCTACTTTGGGGAGGATCTAGTCGCATATCTTTTGGTTTGGTTAAGTTAAGTTCTTTACCCTTAGACATTGCTACAATCAAATTCTTTTTATTTACCCCATCCATGTCATCCAATTGTACACACTTTCACAATTGTTTGTAATAAATTCCTTCTTATTGTTGTGAATACCCTCTTTCTAGTACTCCTTGTGTTAAGCTTTTTCTGAGTTATATGGATCGCTTCTCTTATTTAACCCATTTGTCAGTCTTTCCANGTTTTTCTGAGTTGTATGGATCGCTTCTCTTATTTAGCCCATTTGTCAGTCTTTCCACTAACAATATCAAGCAACCAATCTATCACAGTCATAACCTAGCTAGATAAAATCACTGATGAGACAAGGTACTTAGCCATTATCTATTGCACTATAAATCTTAATCCTTGGTTTTGTTGTGATCGCAGTGGGAAGCGAGAATTGTAAGCGGGACTGTCATCACCATGGAAGATGCAACCATATCACTCGCGGGAGATTGTTCCTAACCACTGGATCTCTTATACCTCTCCCTCATTCTTCTATTTCCAAGAGGGGTTGGATGTTCTTTGGATCTATTGGTGTTCTTTCCTATTGCCATGAACACCCAATGTTGTACACCATTGTAATATTGTATGCTTGGGCACTTCTATATTTGTCTATTTTCTCTATGTCAATTTGCATGTTAGTCAAATAAGTCCACACCTCCTATTATACTTTATAAAGGACTTGTTCCTCTTCTTTAATACTTGAGAACAAGTTTTCATTCAGTCGTGGGGGTATGATAAATCACGTTTTTCATCACTTTGATATTAGGGTGGTTGCAATATTAGGTACACAATATTGGGTACGCGATATCGTGGCCCAAGATGTGATATCATACATTTGATATTGCAGGGTTACTCCTGGGTCTATAAATACTATGCCCAGGTGCACAATTGGGAGTATGTTTTTTAGCAGTCAATAGTGAAGCTCTTGCAATTTGTCCATTTGAAACTTAGAATATTTTCCAAGTGCCCGCAGTAGGCAAGCTTAGATTAGTTGTGTCTAATGTGTTAGAGGCTTGCTTACTATTCCTCATAGGCTTTTAGCTCTTCAAGGGTAATATCATCATCATCCCCTTTTGTTGCAAGTTCCTCCCAAGAACCTCTCTACTCTTCTTTTGGTATGATAGTTATCACTCTATTAGAAAAATCTTCAAATAGCTCTTTTAATTTATTTTGTTTAATGAAGAGATTTCTTATTTCTTTATCTACATATAGACTCTTATTTTTCTTCAATACTTGCAGTCCTCTCTTTTGTACCATCATTTATTTATTTAGTGCTTCCTGCCTCAACTCTTCCATGCTATTGTTGAGTTTCTTAGACATGTCATGAAATAAATCATCATTAGAGACAATCTCTTTCTTTCCATTAATGCTCTTTGGAACTCTACAGCTTTACTCCTTTCTCTCTAGTATGCATGGGAAGAAGGGTTGTACCTAACCATGTTACTACCCCTGATTTTTGCTTCTAGAAACTGCACTTGGTCAAACAACATCTTTATTTGTTGTTCATTTTCTTCTTTCTTCTTCTATTCTTGCCTCAAGGAATATAGAAGTATGACACTGGAATTGGCTTATTCTATGGCCAATACTCCCATATCCTTAGCATAGTTGAGAGTAGCACTTGTTTTCTCTGTAGCAACCTTCTCAACTACTATGTGTACATTGATTGTTGGATCATGGAATGTTACCTAATGCTTATTCAATTTAATCTTTATTTCTACATGGAAAACAAGAGAATGCCATATTCTCTATTCCTAACAATGGATGTTATTTTGCAGTAATAATGTTCCTAACTTACCCTCTCCTAGAGACATTAGTTTTAACTTTATCTCCATGTGTTGTGGAAAGCATTCCAACATCATCTACTTGTTTTTAACGCAAGACTAGATTTTCCTTTTCATCTTTGGCAAAGAGAAGAAAATGGTTAAGTCTCTCTAATATCATTGTAATCAACGTACAAACTTTTGATGTGATGATAATTACACTTACCATATGATATGAAAAGTTTCAAGCTAGTCACCTCCTTGATCGACTTGCAAACCTCTGCATCACTCAAAATTGATTTTCTTGGTGGTGGAGTGACATCTGCTAAAGGTGGAGGAGGGATCTCTAATTCTAAAAGTTCGTCCCTTCCTCTATCCCCACTCTCTTATTCTTCTTATCATGTTTTATCAATGTATAAATTGAAGAGATTAGAAAAAGGCATACTTTTTCAGTTCCTTCATTTTCCTCCAATGAAAACAAGTCATGTAAGTGTAGATTTTTGAGGACATAAGAAGATTCAAAAATATTGTTTTACTTTTGCAAATTTTTGGCTTCTTAATATATTGGATGATGTAGATGGTCCAAGAAAGAAAAAATAATTTTTTTGTAATTTTTTAGTTGCAATATCTTTGTGATTTAGATGAGTTTTGCACTGATCTTGGGCTTGTTAGAAAGCTCTTTCTACAATCTATTAGCTTGTAAAATTTTAGACTAATTGAAATTTATTTGATGATTCAAATATATTATACAAAAGTGGTGCCGAATATGATTTTCAACTTCTTTGATTAATGATAATTGATGAATATGATGAATTGATGATAGATGGTAAAAGTTGTTGAAGTGGAAAATTTTATAATCATAAATTATATTATTTTTGTAGCATCAAATTGCCGCAATGGCATCAATTACTTATATTACTTTGATTACAAACATGATTTGTCCACATATTTATAATCAAATAATGAGGCCATAATAGAATATAATGGGACAAGCCTATTTTATGAAAAAATGGGCTAGAAATTCAAGAGAAATAAGAGATTATGGCCATTATCTAATTACATCCATCCATCAATCTTTAAATAAAACTAAAAATAATAAAATTTTCTATCTTGTCTTATGTGGCATAATAATTCAAATAAATTACATGGCTTTGGTCCCTATTTACAAAAAAGTTATTTTGGCTTCATTTGATCTTTATCTTCTCTTGAGATTTGAGCTTTGATTATGTGCTTTTACTATATTTCCATATTTAAATATAACCTTCTATTTCCTTGAATTTGGGCTTTTTAAATTCATTTCTTTGTCTTACTTTTAAATTGTAACATGGACATTTAAAATGAATGGAGTAAGAGTTTCTAAAGTGAATAATATAACCAACAATCCCTCCTTTAGGATACACTATGAAGTTGTTGTAGCTTGTCTTTGACTTAACCAATCTTTAATGTATTTCAAAACTTGCTCAATGCTTTTAATTATTGTTCTCATTGGTTGAACTTTTATTTGCTAATCTTGAACTTTAGTGGTTATTTTTTTGTTTTGAATCATTGTCTTTCTTTTTTGATTGCTTTATTAAGATGGTTGGGGCTTCTTTACCTTTTTTTTGAATTTGACATAGGTGATAGAACATCTTTTCTTTCTTCATGTATTCCTTCAACCTTTGATATTTTAGAAGTGACAACTTGCTTTTTTCTTTGAATAAATTGTGTAGGCAATGTTCTAGGTTGATGGGATGCAATATTCCAGCGATATCGCGTACACGATATCACAGTTCGTTGTCATTTCTATAAATAAGAAGTGGCTCTCCCTTGTTTCTCGTCTAGATTTAGACCCTTAGCGAAACTATAGCAGTTTTACCTCTCGAGAGATAGAATAATTTCCATGTGCCCACAGTAGGAGTCCCAAAGTGAATGGATCTTTATTTGAGCAAATATTATACCTAAGCATAAGTTTGTATACGGAAATAAAGACAAAATTTTTGTATAAACCTTGTAGTGCATGGACTAAGCTAATTAGGACTTTAATTATTGTTAATGTTTAAATGCTTTATTAGTTAATTAAATCTCTCTCAACCCTTCTCCCATAGTTAAGTGCATTCAGTATGACCGCTTTGAGCACATGCGTTACGCTTGGTAATCCCAGCAACGAATAGTGTTTGGGAATCCTAGAAGGTTGCATTGGCTCAGGGTGTGAATGGTAAGTGGGAACAGATACTGATGCTAGGCATTAGATCTTAGTTAGTTAAAGTTAGTTACTTAGTCTCTTCACCCTTTCCCTCATTAGCATAGGCGATAAAA
>MNCI01020067.1:193680-220751 GCA_015680685.1 Gnetum montanum
GGTCATGCAACCCCACAATGTCACTACCATGTTTGGGAGTATTTTAGGACTCCTTCTCCTATGGAAGACGCACCACATGCATACCATCCTTCGAATCCATTCACCACTCTTATGCTAGTAGTTCCACTACCACCCGCTCCAATGATGCAAGGGGAACTCCCCACTCAACCGCAGTAATGCAATGCTATGAGAGCCGTAAACCTTCAACCCACTACTAGTTCTGGCAACTGTACAAAGAGAAAACCTTTCTTCAGAACCAAGAGTCCAAACAAGCTCTAACAACCACAAGCGGTTGAGTCTATGATCACTCCTCCAAAAAATAAGGCTTCTGATCTCCCTTCAAACCAACAATAGAGCTCAACGCACACGGTTATGTTAACACATATTGTTACTGACTGGATCAAGATGGGCCACCTTCCCAAGAAATTCTCTGATCCTGGAAGCCCCCTAATTTATCTCCAAGTCACTGGGAATGAACCTCATAAGGCTCTTCTTGACTCAAGTTCTGGAGTCAACTTAATCTCACGAGAAATGTATAAAGCCTAGAACCTGCCTCCACTAAAGAAGAGCAATATTCAACTAGAGCTAGTTGACCAGTCCATCACTATTCCCTTGGGATTAGTGGAGGACATCATTACCACTGTGTGTGGTTGGTCATACACAACTGATTTCCTATTGATAGAAGTCAATAGCAACAAAGGGGACTTCCCAATTATAATGGGAAGGGCATGGTTGAGTACAATAGACGCATGCCTAGGAATTTGTGATCTTTCCCTGGAAATATCTAAGGAAAACATTTATGGAAAGATCGAGAAGAAGAAAGTTCCATGCATCACATACAGTGACTCAGAGGGTGATGACATGGAGGAATGCTCAGCATTTCTTACATGTAACCGGTGTGCACCAAAGGATAACATACAAAGGTGCCTGTATGTAGCAACCACTCAACAAGAGAACACCTAGTGTTTGACAACTAATCAAGAGAGCAGCCCACCAACATGCATGGAACGAATTGGGGGACCAACCTGCATCCACAATGAAAGCATAGATACATTGGAATATGAGCGTTGCCAACTTCCAACCCTTAACCTAAAAACATCAATTGGGAGAAGTTGGACACTTTTAAGAAATTCAAAAAAATGCTCATTATTTCGGATCGCTCCCTTTCCATTCAGTCATGGGGGAGATGGCCACCTATGCTGATCATTCGGGGCCCTAAGTTCTTTTAAGTTTTTGTTTTACACATTTTTGTTTTGCACATTTTTATTTTACAAATTCCTTTAACTTTTCTTGTTTTTGTTTTACAACATCATTTATACTTTTTCTTTTATTTTTGTGTGTGTCTTATCTATTGTGTTAAGTTTGTCACTTAATAATGTTGGCACATTTTGGCCATTCAATGGAACAGACTTTATAAGGTTATGGTGATTTTTGAAAAATTTAAAAGAGATTGTTGAGATTTCGTTTCTTCACCTTGAAGTCTACCATGTCGATTAAGACAAGCTTTTGCTAATTGGTTCACATCCACAAAGGCATGGTTGAATGTCCCAAAATCTTAGAGGCCTTGTTCAACTCGCATCCTTGAACCAACCAATACAAAAAAGTTGTAGAGCCTCCTTCCAAGGACCATGTTGCCCATATGTAAAACTCATACCATTCTATGGGATTTCATCCCTTGTTGGCATCCGGACAAAAATGAGCCTAGAATCATGAACACTACCAAAACCTTAACTTATCCAGACACATACATTGGTGCTAAAATCCAAAATTTAAATCTTTCTACTGCAAGATAGGAAGACTGGCACACTATTCTCTGATGCCTTTAATAAAACACTTACAAGTTGTTGGTTGCCTTGCTTTGAAATGATTCCCCTCTTCACTTGGGAATCTTTCTTGTCTTGGAGGGTTGCATGTGGAACATTGCTGGATGGTGGAAGTAATCCACATACAAGGATTGTTTAATCTAGAAAATCTTGTCGTACGCGATTGTGTCAACCTCAAGAGCATTGTTGGGTTTTCAGACCTCAGGAAACTTGAAGCACTTGAAATCCGAGGGTGTTTTGGCCTAACACACCTACCACTGCCAGTCGGCAGCTTTGCCTCTTTCAACTCTTTGGTTTCCCTTATAATCGATGGGTGTTACCAGTTACCGTTTTCGAAAGACCTTGCGGAACGCCTGCCTCCTAATTTAAGTTTCCACCAGCTTTGGGACAACCACAACCTTGTTCATACACAGAGGAGTGCTAAGATTGGTGAGAGCTTACAGGAATGAACTACGTGAGTCACCCAGGTTACAAGAACGAATGACGTAGAAAATTCAACACAAGGGGGTAGGATATAGTGGCTATTCCTATTCAGTTTGAATCAATGGTTCGTATGATTAAATTAAACCACGTGTTCCAGAAGTCAGATCCGAAGGCAAGCAAATGGCACATGGAGAAAACAGAGACGGCGGAGAACTTTCGTGCGCTGTGTACAGGCGAGAAGGGCAAATGAAATTGCATCTACACTTACACCTAACATTCGCAGAGAAGAAAATTATCAGTCTGCCCCAAAGATTCTGCTCAGCATCGGGAGAAAAATGCATGTGATCATGGAGATGTTGCTGTCAAAGTTGAATTGGATCAAGAGCTATCACAAGCTGAAAGCCTTGTCCCTGGTTGAAGACTTGAAACAACCTCACAACATTGCTGTTGTTCAACGCTTGCAGCATTTTTGTGGCTCCAATTGACACGAATCATAAAACGTCACGCAGATAAACATCCAAAATGAAAAGGAAAGAAAAATTGCAGAGCTTTGACTCCCAACTTCGGCCTCCCTATTTGGAATCGACTACTATTTTTGGTCCGTGGAGGAGCAGTTCCGTGGCTACTTGCGCTGCCAACTAATTTTTAGGCACACAAAGGCTCAAGACCTAAGAAGAATAAAGTTGTAACACCATTCGGTACATGGCCAGAGATGCTGTAGATCAGGAAGTGTTTAGAATTTTTAACGAACCAAGTATAAAGATCACACATGGATTAATTTCTTCAAGTTAGGGACCAATAGATATATATTTATTATGATTACTATCTCTATTACTATGATCTAAAGAAAATATTTTATGATTTAAATAGGAAAAGACAATTCTGGGATATTTGTGTGACATCCTATAAAAGGAGACATTTGGCTATTATCCCTTTTATTCCTATGGAAGTTGTAACTTCCTATGATAGTTACAACTATAATATTTATAATTAATTTTAATTTGGATTATCATGAAGACACGTGTCAGATGTAGCATTTTTATCTCTTTTGTGGTTATAACCACCACAAAGGCCACTTGTCAACTATAGCCTTTTTGTCTCCAAAATGGCCACTTGTCAACTAAATGGGCTACTTCTCAACCACCAAGGACACTTGTCACCTACAACTTGTTTATCTCCATGAAGACACTTGGCAACTACATGGGACCCTTGTCAACTGTAGACTTTTTATCTCTTTGGTGGTTGAAACCACCCAAAATTGTTGTAACTTACCTAACTTTTTGGGCAAGTAACCTCCTAACTTGTTGGGCAAGTAATCTCCTAATTGGTTGGCCAAGTTACTTGGGAGAGAAGTTAGGTGAGATATTTTTGAATATGTAACTTCCCTACCTACCTTTGAACCCTATAAAAAGGCTTCAAGGGTCAAGGAGGGAGGATGATAATCACACTGGGACTTTTGGGAGGTCTCATACATTACACTTTGGAAGGCTACTAGTTAGCACTTGGGCTCTCACTTGGAGGCACACTTGGGGTCTTGAGAAGAGCTTTGTAAAGAAGAAATCGTGATGATTGCTTGTAAGATGGCTTGCTAGAATAAAGATTTCAGCCTATTTGTCATGGTCTTCTGAGTTATGTATTTTATTTTTTGTTTTGTTTAAATTGCTTAGCTAGTGGTTTAGATAGTATCATCCTTGGCAAGTAATTTTGGGATTTTTAGATTGCTATTATTGTTCTTGTTGCCCGATAGAAATTTCTATTAAAATTTTGCCATAGAAGCGCTTGTGTTTAAAAGCCTTAAGAGCATTTTAGTAGTAAATTTTGTTATTGTGCAACGTGTAAGAACTGCTATTGGGATTGTTGTAAGAGAGCCTCTGTTTGTAGTCACGCCGTTGAACAATTCAGTAGTCGAGAGGGTTCAGAAAATCTTTGGTATTTTGATGGGACCAGAATAGCTTCTTTTTATCTTTAAAGTGAATTCTCGTGGTATTTCAATCTGAAATTGTCAAGTCTTTTAAAGGTTCTGTTTGAATGCAATCGTTGACATCTATTATCTAGTCAAAATGGAGTCTCGTACGTGGTAGTTGACGCAGCAATTTTTGGTAGCATAGTAGGATTGTCTTGAAGAAATTGCTTGTTTAAGCCTTGGAAGTTTGAACAATTTGTAGATATTGAATTTGGGATAGCTTTATTGCGAAGTGTTTACTCGTGTCATTTTACCTTGTTTAAATATTTGAGGTCTACACAAATCTGCTTTCTTTTCTGCTTATTTCCATCGAATCTTGCTCTATTTCTAGTTTTCTTGTGGAACTATCTCTTTCTCTAGGGAAAATTAGGAGTAGATTTCGGAGTTGTGCTCAAATGTTTTTGCAAAATTTTATTTGTTACAAGTAGGTATTATAAGGACCGCGTAGACTAGGCAGTTGAACAAAATAGGAAATTTTCAACAACTCACAGTACTGGGCAAAGTTGGCTGAATCTCTTTAAAGTAAGTCATTTGTAGTTTACACGCAACGCAATCGTTACATTTCTTACAACCACACGCCGCAACAGCACACACACATACTCACATTAACTACTAAGTTTATTTGGAGGTATCTCGGCCTTGGTGTTGCCAGAGACCAGCAGACACCTAAATCCTGTTCGAGGACACTCGTTGGCGGTCATGTCCCAAACGGTCGCCAACAAATAAGTGCTCCATTAATGATGGTATGAACTGTTTTCTATTGATTGCTAATGTTTTGTTTTTACCTTTAAGTTATGATGTTGATACTAAGGTATGGTTCTTTTAATATGGCAGGCAATGAGTCCACTTCATCCATACATCCACAAATTTCTATGGTCTCTCTTGGCTTGGAACTATACAGTTCCTTTCCCAATAATAAGAACTATAACGAATCAGCGACTGGGCATTTCTCAAACTAAGGAAGGACTTAAGGATTGAAAAGGGTGTGACTTCAAGGGAACTTGATGCATTTGTGTTGGCCATTCTCCTGGGTGCTTGGATGTTTTCTTCTTGACTTTTCCTTCCCATTTCGACATTGCTCCATCATTTGGAAGTTGAGCTAATAAAAATAACAAAGTCTTTGCATGGTGTGGTTCTCACGTATAAATAAAAAAAGAAAAAGAAAAAAAGTGAGAATTCAAAGCACACCCCTTAGATGAAATAATCATTTGGGCTACAAGTACTGGTTATGGAACTAAAATAAACATGTTCCCTCTAACTAAGGCCCTTATCGCTTCCTATTCTCTCCTCCTTCATTTCGTCGAAATGGTGGTGGCTCTTTGGGGGATGCATTCTTGTTACTTCAAGTGGATGGATTGGCCAAATGCATTAATGCAAAGTCACTGGATGTGGTTTGTTGAGGCCGGACTTGGAATTGGATCTACTAAGTCACATTAATCATTAAAATACACATGGGGCCATACACCACCTTGTTCTTGGGATTCCATTCCATTCTCTTCTCTCCATCCTTCTCTCCATTGTTCACCTCATTGTCGGTTGTATCATTAGTGTATATTTTGGTTGACGCATTGTTTTCTTTTTGGTAAATTCTTGTGGTTAAGATTTTAACTCTTATTCCAAATGACATTCCTAGAGCCTACGGAGACTTTGAATGTGGGTTGTCAGGGCATTAAAGGCATGAGCCTGCTTTGGGGAGGGCGCACTGGCATTCCTATTTTGTACACCAGTTAAATTATTTCCCTTAACATTTTTGCAATCCACTCTATTTTGTTCATTTCCATCTTGACATCCATTTCATCGACATTATAGTTGTCTCTTTTTCTCCATATTTCTTGTTCTTTATTCTTTCTTCATTCTATTGCTACTAGAGGTTTTCTCTTAGTCATGGGGGTCCGGACCCAATTTTTTTGATTTTCTCCTAACCCCTAGACATTCAATAGTCACCATGAATATATCTCCAGACCCATATCAGCCATACCACAACTCAACTAATGGACCTTTCACCGAAGTAAGGTATCCACTACATTGTGATTCATTTACCCTTGCTAATATAAAGACTGTGTTGTGTGTGTAGATGGAAATCATACAACAATAGATTAGATGTGGAGGGAACATTTGGAATGGATCGGTGCTGAATCAGCTATGCAAGGAACGAGATGGATGGCACGCTTATGGATGGACAACAAAAGGCGCAATCTTGGCGTTGGTAGCAGCAAAACTTCTCTTTCTCTCTCTCTTTCTCAGCTACCAAATAAGGCTTGATGTCAAATGTATAAAGTGTTCACTCTTGTTGTCGTGAACACCAGTTTTGTCATGTTCTATAATGATGATCCGTTCACTTTGTCATCCCATTCACCATTAGTTCCATTCAAGTTAATAATCCCATACCTTCCCAATATTTTGTAAGGAACTTGAGGATGAGTTTTTGTTCAGTCATGGGGGTATGATGGGACGCGATATTGCATGGGCTGTGATATCGCGTATGCGATGTATCGTACGTGATATCACGTCTTTCCCGCGATATCGTGTACATGATATCATAGTTTGTCATCATTTCTATAAATAATAAGTGGCTCTCCCTTGTTTCTCATCTAGATCTAGATCCTTAGCAAAACTATGGTAGTTTTACCTCTCCATAGATAGAATAATTTCCATGTGCCCGTAGTAGGAGTCCCAAAGTGAACGGATCTTTATTCGAGCAAATATTGTACCTGAGCACAAGTTTGTGTACGAAAATAAAGACAAAATTTTTGGATAAATCTTGCAGTGCATGGACTAAGCTAATTAGGACTTTAATTATTATTAATGTTTAAATGCTTTATTAGTTAATTAAATCTCTCTCAACCCTTCTCCCATAGTTAAGTGCATTCAGTATGACCACTTCGAGCATGTCCGTTACACTTGGTAATCCCAGCAACGAATAGCATTTGGCAATCCCAGAAGGTTGCATTGGCTCAAGGTGTGAACAGTAAGTGGGAACAGATACTGAGGCTAGGCATTAGATCTTAGTTAGTTAAAGTTAGTTACTTAGTCTCTTCACCCTTTCCCTCATTAGCATAGGCGATAAAATAGAAAAGATATAAAAATCACATACCTTAGACTTACTTAACCATACAATCATGAGAAATACAAGTAAGTCTAGGAAGACAACGAATGATTAACCTTAAGTGTTTCATAAGGCGTGTAGGCACTTAGTCTGTGGAGTTCGACCAAATTGCACGTGTAACGCTCGTATTCGTATGGTTGAGTGTAGGGGTACCTTGCCACTCATCATAGGTCTTTTATTTTTTTTAATCTTCTTTTCATTATTTAAAATCACTTTTTGATTTTTCATATTTCTAAATTTTTATGTTTTTGGTTCGGATGTTATATAGTAGATTTGATGTGAAGCTTTTCAAACTTTACTTTTGTATTACTTTGATCAAAAATAATGCTGAAATCCTTTTTGAATATCAATTTGTAATCATCATATATTAATTGACTAATTGATAGTAATGATTTTTGAAGATTAGGTGCATAATGAACATCTTTGATTTCAAATTGATTTTCTTCTTTCAAATTGATGATAGTGCTTCCACTTCCTAATACCTCCAGTTTTCTTCCATCTTCAAGCTGAACTTTGACAATGTCATATTTGTAAATTTGATTTCCTTAAAGTCATCTATCCTTGATATTATATGGCCAGTACACATACTTTCTAACAACCACAAGTTTGAAGGAATTCTCTTGTTTTGATGATGAAAAGCAAAATGAGTTGATATATATTTATCTTGAAGAATATTGTTAGTTCCTTCTTTATTTTCTAAGACCTTACATTGTCTCTTTGCTTCTTTAATTTGGTGATTCTCTTCTTTGTTTTTTAACTTCTTGTTTTGGTTTTTTTCAGTTTGTTCTCCTTGACCTTTTGTAGTTTTTGACTTTTCTTACATTGATTTGTGTCCTTTGAGGATCAAGAACTTTGAAGGGGTGTTGAATAAGTTCGGCAATTTTAAGTTAAACCTATCACACAAAAAACACCAAAAATTATGTGGTTCTTGAACTTGGGTAGTCCACACTTAGAGGGTAGATTCCTTGCACACCTTTGGACTTTGTTTTTTCCAAAATGTGGTTTAGAAAATACCATAACCTTTATAAGATTTGAGCTTTTCTATGAAGATTTTTTTCACTACAAAATCTCTTAATCCCACAAGGTCTCAACAAGCTCAAAATGTGGTTTAGAGGATCCCACAACTTGTACAAAATTGAGCTCCACTCTGGAGTATTTTGGTGCTATAAAGCAACTCAATCCCATAGGATCCCAACAAGCTCAAAATGAATGCCTTCTCACAAGAAGCACATCAACCCCTCAAGGGTACAAAGAAAGAGAAAAAAAAAACAAGAAAAAAGTGTAACTCCAATTATAGGTCCTTGTACTTTGAAGCACATTTCTATAAACAATCAAGCAAATGATGTGCCAAATGAAGTACACAAGTACAACAACATAGAATGGACAATGGTAGCTTTGATGTTACAATGCTTACTCAATTCCCAAGAATTTAATTGTTCATGACTTGTAAACACATCATTCACAACAAACATTTCTTATTCTCCATTTTCCTAAAGGTTTTGGCATACCAAAAGGTCAACAATCTTCTCCTTTTTGGTGATGTCCAAAACTTAAGAAAATGGGTTAGTAATTATGCAATTTAAATGATAGTGATTGATAGAAATATTTTAAGACAAATTTTGATGGCAACCAAAGTTATCACTATAATAGGGCTCTAGGGCTCTAGGCACAGGGTAGAGAAAAAAAAAGGATCTTCAAGATACTATCCAAGGCAAAAACCTATCTTCATAGTATTAGAATAATAGTACATAACCATGTCCAAATAGTCCTTAATACATACAACTATTGATATATCCATACCATGTACAACAAGATATCTCAAGATTTAATAGGCTAAAAATTCTCCCCCTTTTTGAACATCATCAAAAAGGAGGGATCACCTAAGGATCTTAACCACTGACCTCAATTACATCATCCAAATCCTCACTAGAAGTAGCTATAGCATGAGAAGGTCTATATGTCTCCTACTCATCATCATCATTGCTAGTACTAGAGTTGGAGACATGTTTCTCATTGTCATCATTCGAAGAGGGTAGCTAGACTAGAGCTCTCTGTGGATGAAGATTCATTCAAAAGAGAGATCAAGCTAGTGGATTCTGCTAGGATGGAGCCTGCTGAGAGGAGGAGGAAGCATGCTTCCTTTGATAGGTGATGGGATCAACATGTCTTCACTAAGAGGTAGTCCCAAAGATGCTCTTCATAGCCTATTGCTCAAACGTCGTTGGAGCATCATTTGTACGATGGGAACTAGGTCTAGCCTACATAAGACCAGAAGCTCATCCTAGATACGTGCCAGTGGTGCATTAGGCTTATCTAAATTGGAGGAATTTCCTGAATCATATGCTTAGGAAGGCCCAATTGTTGATGAATGTCTAGGTGGGGTAGGAAGGTCCTCCTTACTATGTGAAATGGAAGGAGTGGTTATTTCCTTAAACTGCTACCTATCAAGAGGAAGAGGTACTTTGGCTATGTCTATTTTCTTACAAAGGTAAGAGAGATTCTTGCCAATCATCCCTAAGGTATGAGAAAATGACCTAAGTAGCTTCTCCAATGAAGATCTCATTCTAATTTGAACCTTCTCAATTAAGGAGAGGCCCAAGAGGGTGATGTAGATATCTTCTTTTGGAACTTTTAAGGCTTGGTGCTGGTTTTTGCTTGTTCAACATGGGTGGAGCTCCTCTTCACTACATACTCACTAAGGCTCCTCTTGCCTTTAAGCAAAGGCATGTCAGGAATGGGAACACCCCTTTATTGAATCAACAAACTGATGAGGTGAGGATGCCCAAGGATTCTCACCTTGGTGAACAAGCTCAACATGTCATGATAGAGAGTATGATCTAAGTCCAATGGTTGTCCTGTAAGAAGGTAGCATAAAAGAAATGAGTAGGCTAGCATAAATAATTATATCTTCCACCTTTTACCATGATGTTATACAAAAAAATGAGTGATAGCTTGGAAGCATCTGGGGCCATATGAATCCTATAGATTCTCTAACTATAAAGAGACATTGGCTCCCCAAACAATGCATCACAAAATTCATCTTTGGAAACTAGATTCACACCATTCATAAAAATGTCACTCATGGAATGAATGGTGACTTTGAAAAAAATAGCACTGGAAATCCCAAGTAATGCATTAACAACTTGAGGAGAAACATCAATTAGCAAATCTCAAACCATGGTAGTGAATGCCCCAACAAAGGCATTTGTAATAACAATGTTGCAGTAAAATTCTCTAATGAGAATTTCAGACACATAAAAATTCATAGAAATGAAGGTAGCCTAATTTAATACTTGAAAGAAACTCATTAATTCCTTTTTTCTATGTTGTGGGAAAGAAAGAGAACACTTAGAAATGATGGAAATGGTTTAAGTTATCTCAAACTAGTGCTGGGTGCTAACTAATTTGAACTAAGGATTATAGGTATTTGCAATGTTGGCGGAAGCTTCTTTTGACTTCTTACTCCTCTTAGGTAGTGCTATTGACATTGCTACCTTCTTATGGTCCATGGATGTTGAAAAAATAGCATAACTTATAGTTGTTGGTAAAATCCTAGTTGTCTTCCTTTGGATTTGTATGTTTGAATGAATGAAAAATGAGGGTTTGGATTTTTATAATAGTGCTAAATGAGGGTTTTAAATGAAAAGATGGACATCTCCTTTAAAAGATAGTTGTCTATGTTGAGCTTAAGAAAAACACAGGTAGACATCTTCTTTGAGAAGTAGACGTCTTTGCCGCGACAAAAGGAAACACAGGGAGATGTCTCATTTAAGAAGTAGACA
The DNA here is from genome assembly GCA_015680685.1 of Gnetum montanum. Taxonomy (NCBI): domain Eukaryota; kingdom Viridiplantae; phylum Streptophyta; class Gnetopsida; order Gnetales; family Gnetaceae; genus Gnetum; species Gnetum montanum. The sequence continues at coordinate 204,778 of MNCI01020067.1, forward strand.
TCTCTAAGTAGATGTCTCTTTTGAATAGTAGACATCTCATAGGAGATGTCTTGGTAAGGTGGGGTTTAGCAAGAGAAGGCTTAGGGATGGCTGCTAAGGATTATAGTCTTAAAAGATAGTGAATTAGACACTTATATTCCTTGCTAAAGAGGAGGAAGAGATGTCTAAGAAACTTGAGGATGAGGTCCCTCCTTTAAGGTATCTCCTCTCATATAAATTTCATCTTTTTTCAAGGATTGGCTTACTTTGATAAGTCCATTTGAGAGGATTTTCTTGTTATCATCTTCCTTCTTCTTAATTCTCTATACTTTCCTCATTTCCTTATCCTTTATCTTGTTTTCTTACACAACTTTCTTTCTAGATACATTTTGATAAGACCAGGGAGTTCTGTGATATATCCAATTATTCATATGATAATACTTCAAATTACAAACCCATTTTTATGTCCAAATTTATTATAGTAATAGCACCTAACCCTTACATTTGGATAAAAGTTATTAGACTTTGAAATTTCTTTTTGACTAAATGGAGTGCTAGTAGTTACCTCAATCTTTGAAGGAGCCTTTTGTTTTAATGTTTTTTATGGGGATGCTTATTCTTGTTGACAGAAACCTAGTCCATTTTTATCATTTGGACTTCTTCCTTGTCCAAAAACTATTCAAAGAGATTTCTTTCCTTTGACAAGCCTTTCATTTATAAGTTTAGTGTCTGCAAGTTCTTCCTTAGCTTACTCATAAGTTAATGTTAGTTTTTCATTCTTAGCCCTTAGGTTTGAGATTTCTTTTGTGAGATCTAAAATCTTTATATTTAGTGAAGAAATATCTTGATTCTTTATTTTTAGTTGTTTATCTAACTTTATACAAAGACTCTGAAAAGACAAAAGTGCCTTACACAAAAGGTCATACCTTTCTTCGTCATTTTTAGATTGTTCATCATTTGATAGGCTAGTATTGTCATCTATTAGGGTCATACAAATGAGATATGAATCTTTTGTATTATCATCCACATTGTCAGTTGGTTCTTCATCATTGTAGCTTATGTAAAGGTTGGTCATTTTCATATCTATCTTTCTATTGCAACCTACCATTACTATGACATTTAGAGGCCATGTGGCCTCTTCCACCACAAACCTAACATTTTATCAAAAAATAATCAAAATTAGAGTTTGAAAAATTCTTACCTCTAACCTTACCTTTTTTGTTGGATTGGTTGTATTCTTATTCATAGAAGTTCTTACCCCTTTTTCCTAAAAGCATTTGAAGCCTTCTAGATAGAAGGAAAATTTCTTCTTGATTTTTCACTTCTTGATCTTCTGGGTCCTTTTCTTTGAATGCTGATTCCAAGGTAATGGATTTTTTCTTTTATTACTCCTTCACTTATGAGGTTCATTTCATAAGCAATAAGAACACTTTGAAGCTCTTCAAATTTTAGAATTGAAAAATATCTAATCTCTTCCATAGTTGTGACCTAAGGTCTAAATTCCAGTTAGAGTGTTTGAATCATTTTTATTGTCACATTGCTTTTAGGCAAGTCCTTGCCTATACCCCTAATCTTTACAATTAGATCATTAGCCCTAGAGAAATAGTCTTTTATCTATTCTCCTTCTCTCATTTTGACTTTTTCATACTCACTTTGTAAGACCAAAAGTGTAGAGTGTTTAACTATGGATGTGCCTTCATAGGTAGCTTTTAAGGTTTCCCAAATTTTCTTAGCAGTTCTACAACCATCTATCCTATTGAATTCAAACTTATTTAATGCACAATATAAACAAGTTTTTACTTTGGAATTGTACATAAACTTATCTATTTCTTTTGATGTCCACTTGCTTTATGGCTTGATTGCCTTTGTTGGATTGTTAACTAGTGGTATGTAACCTTCTAGGATAGACTTTCAAACCTCAAACTCCATTGACTCAATGAAGCCTTGCATCCTTGCCTTCCAATAGGCAAAATCAAATCCATTGAACATTGGTAGCTTTGTGTAGGATGTCCCCTCCATAATTCACTGTTTAAGGTTGATGTTGAGCATAAGAGTATCAAGGTTTGATACCACTTGAGGATCAAGAACTTAGAAGGGGGGTTGAATAAGTTCCCAAATTTTAAGTCAAAATTGTCACATAACACACATAAAAAATTACATGGTTCCCCAACTTGGGTAGTCCACACTTGGAGGATAGATTCCTTGCATAGCTTCAAACTTTATTTCTTCCAAAATGTGGTTTAGATATCACCAAAACCTTTACAAGATTTGACCTTTGATATGAAGAGTTTTGTTGCTACAAAATATCTTAACCTCGAAAGGTCCCAATAAGCTCAAAATGTGGTTTTGAGGATCCCACAACCTATATAAAATTAAGCTTCACTATAGAGTGTTTTGACGCTATAAAATAACTCAATCTTGCAAGATCCCAAAAATTCAAAATGGATGCCTTCTCACAAGAAGTACATCAACCCCTTAGGGCTACAAATAAAGAGAAAGAAAAATAAAAGAGTGTAACCCAAATTATAGGTCCTTGAACTTTAAAGCACATTTCTACAAAAAATCAAGCAAATGATATGACAAATGAAGTACACAAGGATAATAACATAGAATAAATAATGATAGCTTTAATGTTAACAATGGTCACTCAATTCCCAAGAATCTGTATCTTCTTATAGCTTTGGAGTTTCTAAAAATACCTTAGAATTTGTGCAATGGCTACCCGATGGCTAGTGTAAACATCTCTTTCGAATTTGGGATGTCTACTTGAGATCTACCTCAATTTTAGAGATATGTCTTCTTGGAGAATGGGACATCTCTAGGGAGATGTCTACTTTGCAATGGGGATTTCTCCTATTTCTTGAAGACATCTTTTTGTGAATTCATTCTTCTTGACTAAGATGTCTATTGTTTCTTGGAGACGTCTCCTCAACTATTGAGCTCTAGTTCCTAAGTCTTTCTCTTATTGATTTGGCTTCTTCCTAATCCTTGAAGCATCTTCATTTGGTTTGTAGTCTTTATTTTCATCCATATGTATCCATGCTCTCATCTTGCTTGTGAAGTCTCCATTTTGATAACCCATTGTAGATTTCATTTCCTTGACTCCTTATTTATGATGTGGAGTTCTTGTTCATGACTTATAAACACGTCATCCATAACAAACATTCTTTGTTCTCCATTTTCCTTAATGTTTTGGCATACCAAAAGGTCAACACCCTCATTGTCTTTATATTTTTCTTAGATGAATTGCCACATTTCCTTGCTAGTTTTCAATTTTGAAATTACATTTTTGATTCTTCCACACACTAAACTACATATAATGCCTTTTGCTAATTCTTCTTATTTAATTATCTTTTGAAATTTTTTCTTAAGCTTTTGCTCAATGTTTTTGGCATTTGACTACCTTTGTTCACATTGCTCCAAACATCATTAAAATCCAATTACATCTATATTAATCTTTATCATACCTTGAAATTTTGTGTATTGATGAAGTGTCATGTATATAGGCTATGTCGATGGGTAGGTAGTGACAAAGCCTTGTCAATGTATCCTTGTTGATGCATGGTACCATGCATTGACATAGATATCTTGATGTTGATGTAGGTGAAGCCTATATAAATACACATGCCAACTACATTTATGATACCTTAGGTCCATAGCATAGTGAAGCTCTTGTAGTTTGATTTCTCTAGAGTTAGAATATTTTCCTCTAAGTGCTTGTAGTATGAATTTAAAAGATTGTATGATCTTTAATTGAGCGTTATGTACCCGAATGCATTGATGTAAACAACAAGAAAGATGAGATTTCTGACATTCATCATAGCACTTGGATTAGTTTAATCTCTCTCATTTGCACGATACTTTTAATGCACTTTACTTTCCTAATTCTAATTAATTCATGCACTTGATCGTAAATACATAACTATGAACACTTCAAGCATAATGTGTTACACTTGGTAATCCCAGTAGTGGCCATTTGGCAACACCCAATAATAGCCATTTGGTAACCTAGTAGCATAATATGAGTTTAGGATATGTACGACAAGTGGGAGGGGCTACTTATGTTAGGATAGTTAGTCATGAGAATAATTAATTAGTTAAATAATTAATGATCAAGTGTTTAATTACTCATCTAGCTATTAGGAGAAAATATATAAAAAATTGTCAAGATATATCATAAGCCTTAACTTAGATTTAACCATATACATAGATAGCACAAGTGTGAGTTAGAAAGACAACAATCACATGATCCCTTGATTCATAGTCTAGGGCTATGGATGAACTGAGGAACTAAGTGTATGAAATTCCACCAGATCACTCATACATGCTTGTGATTCATATGGTTGGACATAGGGTATACTCACTATTCATCATTGGTGTTGTTGCTAGGGATTTAGTTTAGCTAAGTGTGCTAAGCAGGAAAAGATTGTGAAGTTATAAAAAAAACATTGTAAAAATCATACAACAACCTACTATCATCCATTAAGGACATAATTAAAGAAATAATAAAATACCAAAAAGCAATTATTTTTAATCTATAACTAATATGGCTTCTTCTCATAGGGATGAATCTCCACCACATATTGGTGGATCCAATTAACAATAGGGAGCATCAAAGGTGCCCCAATAACTAAGGATTTTCTATTCTCTTTCGGATCTCTATAATCTAGGTTTCACCTTCACCCTACATCAAGATGAAAAAATGCACTAGAGGGACATGGAAGATAACATAGTGTTGCCTCTAGATTGATTTGTTCTTGCCATGTTAATGAACAATCTCATTAGGCTAGGTATTGTTGTACTTAACTTAGAATATGAAGTCCAAGACTACACCTATAAGAACTATGATCCCATCAATGCCCAACAAAAGAAAGATCAGCACATGGAAGCATGATATGAGGCTTCTAAAGGCAAGAGGACTTCAACCCAATTATTCTTGAAACAACACATAGAGGGTGAGGATTTATTTTCTGGCCACTTCCAATACATAGATTCTCCTCTTCTTTATGATGAGAAGATTCTTAACCAAAGGTTATAGTCAACTTTGGAGAACCTTGGTGATGGAAAAAATAGGTCTTATGATCAAGGAGCCTTAAGAGAAGAATTCTAGTCAATCATCTAAGGGAAAGGATAATGATCAAAAGAAAGACAAAGTGAAGCATAAGGATTGAGGTAGGGACTGAGGGAGAATAACTAGCAAGCATCATTCTCCTAGTTCTCCTTATTCAAAATCATCATCCTCTTTGCCTTCATCATCAAATTCTAATATGAGGAATAGGAGCCAAGACAAAAAGAGTAGTAAAGATCAAGATGAGAATGAATGATGGGATACAGATGCATATAGATTCCATTAGGTTGATCAAGATTAGGGACAAGAGTAACCACAAGGAGGAGAGGAGCATCATAGAGACCAAAGGCATAGTATAACTAATCATTGACATCATGGCCATGAAAGAGATCTTCGTGACTGTAATCACTATGATGAGCCTCTATTGGCTACTTGAAACATACTTAACATGTCAAAGGTAGTAAGAATTCCAACAAGGCATCAGAAAGATAGTAGGATCATGAGGTTGGATATGAATAATATTTCCAGGTTTGAAGGGGAATATAATTTAGATTCAAAAAATCATCTCTAAGCCTTTCATGATGCCTATCCCTTGTAGAATATAGAGAATGAATGATAGAATCTAAAATTATTTCCAAGGATACTTACTAAAGAAGCAGAAAGATGGTATCGGTTCTTAGAACTAGAATCCATTCATTGATGAAGTACTATGTTAGAGCTCTTCAATGACAAATATCAAACATACTCTAGAATGTCTAATTTGTGAAGAAAAATCCAAGGATGGAAGTAGGGAAATCATAAGTTCTTGGATGTAGCCCTAGGAAGGTACTACTCTTTGTTGCACTAATGCCTAGGCCATGGATACTCTAAAAGAGAATAGTGAAACACCATCAAAATTCTTGTTGCAAATCCCACTTATCAGATTGAGGCAAAGTTTCATTGTAAATGTAAGATATGTAGTACATAAGCTATAATCTTGCATATTTTAACTTTTTGAGGTTGAAAAATGCTTCAAAGGTTATTGCCTCATTTCCCAACTAGAAATAGATACCCCATGTTCAAATCTAGGCTTGGAAGGGCTGAAAACACCTTTGGAATGACTAAAAATGGAATTTTCATGAATTTTTGTAGGGGTATAGCCCTAACAACGTTGTAGCCATTTTTAGTAGGCACAATAGCTTCAGTAGGCTTAATAGCTATAACATTCACAATAGCTATAGTAGTCAGTGTACTCACTACCAAGACCTAGCAGAAGTGAAATGTTGGAACTGTCGGGATGGACATTTCTCCAACAATAGCTAGCATATGCATCCCAAGTCAATAATGGCTAAATAGTAGTCTTCATTAGGCATGACACTTTCTAATGGGTTCCACCATTTCTGCAATTTCTATCCATCTTTTAGTTTCTGAATACTCTTCCATTTCCAATTTCTAAAGCCTTCAATGTAGTTGCAAAAGCATGTTTTCTATTTATAGTAAATGGATGGGTTTTGTGGGTGTCATCCATTTTGGACTTACCACAAATACCAACTACCGTGGTAGTAGTTGGCTAACTATGCTAGCGCTAGTTGGTTGACTACGTTGGTAGTAGTTGGCTAACTAGGATGGGTAGTAGTTGGTTGACTATGTTGGCATTAGTAATTGTTGTAACCCATGATCAACATCAATTTTTTAGTAATCAATGGCAATTAATGGCAATCCCAAAAGTAGAAACCCTAACCTATAAAAGCCCAATGTTGATACCATTTCTCGGTTTCAAAATTTGGCATTTGCATCAAATATAGTAGTGGGAAAAATTTTGCAGTGGTATGACATATAGAAGTTCCAAATTCTTGGTACTTTGGCACTTTGGCATTCCAAAATCATTTTGCAGTAATACCAGTTCCGATTCTCATGGCCATATCATTATCCATCAAACCCATTTGCAACCCAACTACATTTTCAATGACAGAAAACTACACTATGCTGGGCGTAAACACCCCCACGTATTTGTCATTATCATTGAAAGTGCAAACCCCATCCCATTTCCATCTCAGTTGGTAGCCATCAAAACCCATTGCAACCATTACATCCTCACTTGGTAGTGTTGTTTGGTGGTAGAAAGTGGGACTATGCTAGGCACAGAGACTCCCACATAGCTTCTATTACCTCAAATGTGCAATGCCTATCCCATCACTACACAAAAAATTAGGTGGAAACTAATAGAAAGTTGTAGTAGGCCAAAATTGGAAATGAATTGGTTCATGGAGGTAGCCTTCTCTAATGGACTTCAAGCTTCGATGAGCAACTTCTTGTGCCCTTGGCACAAACTTATACACCGTGAACTCAATCTCTTTTATATTCTTTTGTAAATTTGTTTACTATTCATGATTCAGAAGATGCATTTGTATAGGAAATCTTTTATCTAACCACTAAGGTATTTTCTAATGCTTCATATCTCAAATTTTAGCTAATTGTCATTTGCCTAATTTTGTGGACCATCACTCTATTTATACCTATTTTGGGATTCTATTATTTGAATTTTATTAATTCTTGAATCTTGACACATTCTATGCATCAAAATATTTTACTATTAAATTGAGATTTCAAAAGTTAATAGCTTTTATGCAATGGTTATCTATGTACAAAGATTAAAACCTATTGTTTTCTATCAAATGGTAACCATTGTAACCAGCTCTGTATATAGAATGCATAAACTTGCTTTCAAGGACATTAATATCATGCATATTTAACTTTTCTATTGGTAGCCTATTTTGACCATTAACTATACTGGATAATTCTATTTTGTATTCTATTTGTGGTTGTATCAACACATAGTTTTGATATTTTCTAATTTGTAAAGGTAAAATCTTGAAATAAATGTAGCATAAAACAATGTTTTTAGAGTTTTCACTATTGAAACCACAACATTTTATTAATTCATGCTTTATTTTTCTTTGTTTTTTTTACAATTGTGTCATTTTAATTAGAGTTCGTTGTGCATAGAGTAGATAACATAACTAGTAAATGTAGCAATCAATATAGAATTAGTAGAATGAGATTTTTGAATTAAGTTTGTACTATATCTCATGTAAATCATATCATGGTAGAAGGAGACATAATTATTTCTTCAAGAAAGTGGATGCCAACTTGCTTCAATGGTTTTTCATTAATAGTGAATCTAGAAAGGCACAACAAATCTCTTGGTAAAATCAGAGTGATTATATGATAATTGAGTGGTGTTTGATGATGCATGTGCTAGTGTTTAAGCTACCCTAGCTTAGGAAGGCATCTTCAAAGTGATCATCGTGTCTATTACTGCTACTGATCAAAGATAGTAGGGATGTTTTTCTATTGTAGCTTAGGTTAAATGTTTGAGTTTGTTATTGTAGTGATACTTTTAATCACATTAGTGAGAGTGAAAAGTTGAATATGGAACTAAATAGAAAATCAAGATAAAAGAAATAGAGTAACAACTCATGTGCTATTTTGGAGTTCATATTACACATTTCTACACATGTGCTAAAAAGAATTCATTAACAAGAAATGATTGGTATTTTACAACTGGTTGGCAACCTAATGCCAATCCTTCTCCTTTACCTAGTTTGGGATGAGCCATGGTGAAGTTATAAAAATATGGCACACACCACCATGTTGGTGTTCTAACACAATTTAAATAGAAACACACAAATGTTGCTCAAGTATAGATGTCAATTGTAGCTTGTTGAATCAAGGTCACAAAAAAAGCTTAGTTACTTTTTAGTGGGATCTTAGGTATTGCATAGCATACTTATTGCTTTGCTATGTTCACCTTTCACTTCATTCATTCATGATTTCTACATTTTTACCATCCTCATTTATGAACCAAAAGTACAGAGATGGTAATGATTTTATTGAGTCATGTCCTTTTAATGAATTGTTATGTCATAACCTCAAATATAAGTTGTTAATAATTCTGTAATGAACCTATATAATGGTAAACATTGTTTATGGTAGCCACTGTACTGACCTAAATCGTTAGTGTAAGGCTGGAAGGGAAACAGACACCGAGAGATCGTCGGGCAGCCACAGCTGACCCTGCCTTCGCTTGAGGGCAAGTTGGCAAATGGAACGAAGGTAGAGTGCCTTGGATGGTTTGCACACAAATCAACCAAGGACTTCCGTGAGCGTAAGCTACGGCTAGCGCTGGGGTTATCATAAACGGTGTAAACGGGATGTAAACAGAATGCAAACAACGACATGAAATTTAAATAGAGCATACTGAATTATAAATAAAGCATAAATAGAGATATATTGTAAACAAAGCATAAACCAAAGTAAATAATGTAAATGGAAGGCAATAATGAAACTGTATTGTATTGCTTAAACAGGAATATGCACCGATCAAAGCGTAGTTGCACACGTGTGGATGGCAAGTCAAACGCCTAGCCTCAGAATGATATGATGCGATGATGTGATGATGAAATGGGATGAACGTGAGAAATACTTGGAAGCCAACAATCAGGTTTTCCGAGTGCCCAAGGATTGCAAATTCTGTCCTTCTTTAGAGTTGCCAATCTCTCCAATTTTTGCCTCTTCCAATCTCTTCTCCCCTTCCCAGTTTGTGTGAATTGATAGGGTATTTGTAGGGTTGGGCTAGGTTTGGGCAGTTGCATTCTTTGACCAGGTTCAATGTATCTATGTTGGATAGTTGTGTATGAGTTGGATGTGTGTTAGCAAGCTACATTCTTGACCAAGTTCAATGTATCTGTGTTGGATAGTTGTGCACGAGTTGGATGTGTGCTGGATATTTGTCTTCTTTGACCATATTCAATGTACCTCACAACATGTGGGTCATTCAAGCCCATGAAAATACAAATAATTTAGACAAGCCCTCAAATGATAAAAATTTACAAAGAAAATCAAGGAGGATTAACTTCGGCTCGCTTGTCTAGCATCCAACGTGATCTGTAGTGTGACCTGCAGTGTAACCTCCAAAACTTGCAAGTTTGAGTAAAAATTTGGAATTTCTGAAGGCTGGGACCCATAGTTATCAATAGTGGACCCTGAGGACAACTTGCACCCTTGAAATCAAGTCATTTTGGCTTAGTTTTGGGGCTCTAAAAGTTGGTGACGCTGATCCTTACGTTGTGCAACGTCTGAAAAAGTAACCAAAGTGTACTTAGCCAAAACCAAACATTTTGAACCTGAAACTTTTGATTCTAGATGCTGGAAGTTGGTGTAGTCGCTTGTGGGCCCCGGGGGAACCTTGCCTATTGAATCATGGATGATCGGGGGCTGTTTTGGAGACCTTCAAATTTGGTCACGCTATACTCATGTTGGGCAGCAGCATGACTTAGCTTGATTCTTGTCTAAAATAGCTAGGCCAAAATTAGTGGTGTTTCATGACTTAGCTTAATGCCAGGACTACTTTGTGGTATCAGTTTTAAGTCATGATCCAGGACTATTCTATGGTATCATTTTTAAGTCATGATGCCAGGACTACTCTGTACCAGTTTATAGTCATAGTGGACTGATGCTTACCTTGCTTGTATAAAGTGTGATGTTGCATGCATGGTCATGCTACGTGCCTATGAGATCCTACAAAAATCAATTAGGAAGAAAACAACATCAAGCGACACTTTCCGTACATAGAGTTAGGATGTATGAATGAAAGAAAAGCAATGCAAAAAGTGATAGTTTTAGGCCATTCTGGGCCATATGCTAGTTGAAGGCCTTTTTGGGCCATGTGTTTTTGTAGTTTTATGTTTTTATGTTTGATGTTTTTCAAATTCAATGTGTAAACTAAGTTGACAAATGTGTAAACAAAGCAAAATGCATGATCTAAGTGAGTGGGAAAAATGTAAAGGCATAGGCTAGTGCAATGTAAACAAAAGTCAAAAAATGCATGTCAGAGGGGTAGGCAGAAGGTAGACAAGCATCAAGCACATTTTCAGCCAAGGGAGAGTCTTGGTCATGTAGTTGCTTCCTAACTAGGCATGGATTAGGGAGCATGCAAGGTTTAGGGTCGTCTGGGGGGTTGTCGGCTTCAACCACTCATTCGGGTGTGTTAGCCTNGTTGTCGGCTTCAACCACTTATTCGGGTGTGTTAGCCTTAAGCGTTGTGTTAGTTGTCGTAGGTGTACCATTAAGAAACTCTTCTTCCAAAGCTTGCACCATGTCTATGTTATGGATAGTTGAAGAGGAAACGTTATCACCATGGATGATAACTTGACCACCTTCGTATGGAAGGTGGATTTCTTGGTGGATGGGAGAGGAGATGGCCCTTAGTTGAGCTAGCCAATGCCTGCCTAGAATCATGTTGAAACTTGGCATCTTCTTTATGACAGTGAAATCTGTGCTAGTGGGGAATTTCTTTCCCACTACAAAGGCTAAGTTGATTGTACCCTTGACTGTGACATGTGATCCATTGAAGGATTTTAGACATGTGGTTTTGGTTGGCTTGGTTTCATCTGCCAGGCCTAGCTTGTCGATGATGGAGTACAGGACTACGTTCGTTGCTGCACCATCATCAACATGCACTTTGTGGATGGTGCACTACCCAACGTGAATGCTAATGGATAGTGGAGCTATTGTGACTTCCCCTCATTCGGGGTTGACTTTAACTGCATCGTCGTAGAAGGTTAAGGTTGTTGAACCCAATTCTTGTGGTGTGGAAGGCAACATTGTTGCACGGATGGTTGCCTCATTTATAGGGATGTCCTCCATAACAAGAATGGAGGCTAAGACTTGGGCCAAAGCTTGGCAGTGAGCAGGTGAGGCCTTGACTAGGTCGTATAAGCTAAATGTTGTGTTCTTTTGCTTGAGCATTTGCTTTACTTGGGTTAGTGTAGCTACAAAGTCCTTGTCATTAGTCATTGTGTTGGCTTTGACTTCCTTCGTGAAGCTTGAGAGACAGACCTCTTAGGAGGGGGACTTAGGCTTGGTTTGCTTGGGGGTAGGGGCCCTAGTATTCAGTTGTTGTTTGCTAGTTGTGGCCTTTGCTTCGGCCATGAGAGTTGCAAGGTACTCGTTTGTCCTCTTACATTCCCATTTGGTGGGCCTATTCAGGTTGCTAGTGGGGTCAACCCTTGAAGGAGGAGGGATTGAGATGTTGCTCACTATTGGGCTTCGGGTAGGTGAGGGGCCATCTCGTTGTGGCACTCTTATGACAAAAGGTTGCTTAGCAATATTTGTTGGTACGTCATGCCAGTTTAATGTCTTAGAAGATGAGTTGTGCCAATTTAACGTCTTAGCGGACAAACGTTGTGGAGCCTTGACCACAAAGGGTGTTATGGGTGCTTGGGGTGGCACCTTGATAACAAAGAGAGACCTCTTGTTTGTGGAGGCTGGGGGAATCCTTGCTTTTCTAGGAGGCACACAGATCACAAAAGGTTTTTGCACAAGTTTGGGCTTGCCACCTATGTTAATTGAGTTTATGACATAGGAGGCATCGTCTGCGTTAGATTGACTTGCCGTGTCAGTCACTAGTTGGCCTTGTTTTATCATTGCCTGTAGGTCATCTTGTAAGGCATGACAGTTGTCTGTACTGTGACCAGCCGTTTGATGGTAATGACAGTATTGGTCCAATTTAAAATGTTGTGGGACCGAGGGGTCATTTGGTACTGCTAAGGTGGGGTTCCTTAGTAGCTCGCACTACCTATCATGTCTTTGGTGGGTAATCTCTGACACATGTTTGTGTTGGATTTGCCCAGCTTTCAAGAGTTGTTCCAATAGTTTAGAGGGTTGCATCGGTAGTGATGTATACTTTGAGCGGTCCTTGCGTTGAAAGTTGGGCTTTGGGGTGGCCCTTGCCGATGTAGATAAGTTGACACCAAAGTTGGCTGCTTTGTTAGCTAGGTCTTTAGGTTGCTTAGCTTTTGGGCCCCAGTTGGTTGCTTTTGTGATTGCACCTACTGTTGCCTCGGTTGTGTTTTGCTTGTGAGTATGTTGGTTTTTGTAGGCCACATAAGCTAGGTCATTGCTTGATTATGCCACCTCTTCTATGTCTTTAATTTGTACAAATGCCTAACTCAAAGTTTGGGGTTTTAGATAATAGAGCTTTGATTTAATGAAGTCATTTGCGGCTGCCTTAAGGATGGTAAGCAGATATGTTTGAGGAATAGGTTTGTGAAGTTCATTCAGGGCGGCGCTCCATCTTTGGATAAATTTTTGTGTTGGCTCTAAAGGTGCTTGTTTAATTTGAATCAAGCTATCTAACATGGCTTCAGGTTTTAGATTGTATTTGATACGGGTGACAAACTGGTGCAACAAATCCTCCAGAGAAGATATAGAGCTACGGGGTAAGGCTCGGTATTAGTCTAAGGCTTTTCCTGTTAAGGGCATAGGAAACACACATAGAATTAGATGGGGCCATGCTTGAAGCAAAAGACTTTCGGTTCAGAATGTCACTAGGTGGGCATTTGGGTCCCCTTCTCCATTGTACTTGGTGAGTTGAGGTAATGAGACTCCTTTTGGCAAGGTCAAGGGTGGAATTGAGGGGTCAATTGGGTCATCTTGATAGAAATCTAGTACTTTGACTTCCTCATTGTTCAAAGTTTTAAGGCATTTTAATTCCTCTGCTAAAGAGTGCATCATTTTTTGTGTGTATGCCCATTCTTGGGCAGTAGGAAAACTAGTGGATTGAGCAGATTGTGGATGATAATGGTTTAATTGTTGCATTGCTTTTGGAAAGAGAGGTAGTTGGGCTAACTTTTGTTGTGGTGGGATGGTATTTGGGACTGAGACTACCGGTGGAACCCACTGCCCAGCCACAGGTAGTGAGGTAATACCTTGAACATGTTGGGTTAGAGTAATCAATGGTGCTCCATGGATTTGTACCTAAGGTATGTAATGGATGGATCTGGAAGCTGGTATGACTGATGGCATTCCAATTACTTGAGGTCGAAAGATTGACTCTATGTTGGTTTGGGGGGGGGGGAGTTGTTGGGACTGTGCTTGTGGAGGAATGATGGAAGTAGATGCATCAGAATGAAAATTATTGGGTACGGAGAAGATAGGAATGGAAGTAGGTAACTCTTGTCGGGAAATTGGTGCTCGAGTGTTTGCGGATGAAGGAGGAAGCACAATTTCTTCCAAGAAAGGATGGAATAATGGGTTTGTGTAGGCATGGGGACTAACGGTATGGTAGGAATCTCCATGTTTGGATTGGGCTACAAAATCATCTTCCTCATCTTGAGGTTCTATTGGCAGTAGCTGTAAGGCTTGACTTCTAGCCATAAGAAGTTGGGATATGAGTTTATGATGGTGTTCAGACAACGGGATTATATCAAATTTTGAAGGGATGAACTCACGACCTCCTTTGTGGACAAGTTCATAGTCTCGTTTCGCTTCCCTTTCCACATGATCGATAGGCAAGTTGGCTTGGATGTTTATACAAATGAAGTTATATTGTTTAGGGCTTAGTGTGTCTCACTTTGGTTGGATTGTGGTATCAAAGGTGTTAGGCATTGATGTAGAAGGTTGAACTAGATTCATATTCAGAAATTGGGTTGTGAAAGTTGCTATTTTTAGAAAATGGCTAACTTTGAAAATGAAAAAAAAGAAAAAAAAGAAAAAATTAAAAAATAAAAAATAAAAAAATGACTAAATCTGTCGGTAGCAGGAAAATGGATAAGTGTAAAAATGAAAGAAAAAAAAAAGCTAAGTATGAAAATGCAGGGAAAAAAATGCTAAGTGTGAAAACTACTAAAAATGGCCAATTCTAGTGCTACACTCGCTATGCTGGAGCTTGCTATGCTCTAAGAACTTGTTATGCTCTCTAGAACATCCAGAGTTTTGACTAAGTGCTAATCAAAAATATAGACAAAAATGGTTCAGGCCCTCCTTCTAGTGCCAAAAATTGTACTGACCTAAATCGTCGGTGTAAGGCTAGAAGGGAAACAGACACCGAGAGATGGTCGGGCAGGCATAGCTAACCCTGCCTTCGCTTGAGGGCAAGCTGAAAAATGGAATGAAGGTAGAGTGCCTTGGATGGTCTGCATGAAAATCAACCGAGGACTTCCCTGAGCGTAAGCTACAGCTAGCGCTGGGGTTATCGTAAACGGTGTAAACGGGATGTAAACGGAATGTAAACAATGACACGAAATTTAAATAGAGCATACTGAATTATAAATAAAGCGTAAATAGAGATATATTGTAAACAAAGCATAAACCAAAGTAAATAATGTAAATGGAAGGCAATAATGAAACTGTATTGTATTGCTTAAATAGGAATATGCACCGGTCAAAGCATAGTTGCACACGTGTGGATGGCAAGTCAAACGCCTAGCCTCAGAATGATATGACACAATGATGTGACAATGAAATGGGATGAATGTAAGAAATACTTTGAAGCCAATAATTAGGTTTGCCGAGCGCCCAAGGATTGCAAATTCTGTCCTTCTTCAGAGTTGCCAATCTCTCCAATTTTTGCCTCTTCCAATCTCTTCTCCCCCTCCCAGTTTGTGTGAATTGATAGGGTATTTGTAGGGTTGGGCTAGGTTTGGGCAGTTACATTCTTTGACCAGGTTCAATGTATCTATGTTGGATAGTTGTGTACGAGTTAGATGTGTGTTGGCAAGCTACATTCTTGACCAAGTTCAATGTATCTGTGTTGGATAGTTGTGCATGAGTTGGATGTGTGCTGGATATTTGTCTTCTTTGACCAGATTCAATGTATCTCACAACGTGTGGGTTATTCAAGCCCATGAAAAAACAAATAATTTAGATAAGCCCTCAAATGATAAAAATTTACAAAGAAAATCAAGGAGGATTAACTTCGCCTTGCTTGTCTAGCATCCAACATGACCTGTAGTGTGACCTGCAGTGTAACCTCCAAAACTTGTAATTTTGAGTAAAAATTTGGAATTTCTGAAGGCTGGGACCCATAGTTATCAATAGTGGACCCTGAGGACAACTTGCACCCTTGAAATCAAGTCATTTTGGCTTAGTTTTGGGGCTCTAAAAG
>MNCI01020067.1:249980-262930 GCA_015680685.1 Gnetum montanum
AGCATCACCAAGTCAAAATGGCATATTTGAGGCCCAAATCTTGATTTTCTAGAGGCTGGGAGCTGCTGGGGACCTTGGTGAAGGTCATGGGGGGTCCTTGTGCTCGATTTCAGCCTGTTTTGACTCGATTTTGGCTTGTTTTGACTCGATTTCGGCCTATTTTGACTCAATTTGTGTAGCGTCTGAAAAAGTAACCAAAGTGTACTTAGCCAAAACCAAATATTTTGAACTTGAAACTTTTGATTCTGGATGCTAGAAGTTGGTGCAGTCGCTTGTGGACCCCAGGGGGGACCTTGCCTATTGAAACATGGGCCATCGGGGGCTGTTTCGGAGGTCTCCAAGTTTGGTCACGCTGTACTCATGTTGGGCAGCAACATGACTTAGCTTGATTCTTGTCTTGGATCATGACTTAAAACTGATACCATAGAATAGTTTGGATCATGACTTAAAACTGATACCACATAGTAGTCCTGACATCATGACTTAAAACTGATACAACAAAATAGCATGGAATCATGACTTAAAACTGATACCATAAAATAGACCTAAAATCATGACTTAAAACTAATACCACAGAATAGTCCTAGAATCATGACTTAAAACTGATACCACAGAATAGTCTTGGAATCATGACTTAAAACTGATGCCACAAAATAGTCCTAGATCATGACTTAAGACTGATACCGTAGAGTTCTTTCCGGTATGACACTAAACTGCTACATCCGTCCGCCATGACATGAAACTAGCATCCAGAGTCCACTAAGACTATAAACTAGTTTGCCTCTTCATAGTACACTATGACTATAAAGTAGTAATGCACCATTCGCTACAACGTTAAACTAGCGACGTCCAAGGGGTTATGATGTGAAACTAACCCATGACAGTCCGCTAAGACTATAAACTGGTGACATCATCGATGACCAGGAAAAACTTAAAAAGTTCTATTATTGCAGCTGGCTGTTCTTGTTCCACAAAGACTTGTTGCATGATTCATCTCATGGGACCTAATGAAATTAACTTTGTTCATGATTTTGTTTGCTTTGAAAACTGCACGTAGTGACTCCATCTCCTTGTTTAAAGTGTTTAGCTAACTGTTTCATTTATGGTTTTCTTGTCTTCTTGGAGTTGTGTTTGCAGGATGACGCTTTTGAGGTGTTCGTGCATAGATGCACTTCATTATGAGGACAAGGTATCACATTTTTCCTGATGCATGCGACTGGGTTAATCAATCCGTTCATAAGTACATTCCCGAATCCTGATACATTCCCTATTCCCCATCATGCTCCCTTATCCTATCCAATTATATCCCCTGATACATTCTGCTCACATCAAAACTCTTGATATACTATTGTACACTGTAACTCCCTAAGCAGCCGCAATGCAAAACACAGTAGACAATGCATGACATAAAATGCAAGTGCTCAAACATGAGCACGACACTGAAAGCAAGCTCTTTCAAAAAGATCAAAGAGAAAAAGAAAAAGCATAAAAGGTCAAAGAGAAAAATGCATAGAAAAGGTCTTCATGACCTTGTTGACATCATAAAAAAAAGACTATTGGCCATTCTTATACAAGCCCCAGGCAAGAAGGCAATTGTCTTGAAAAACAGTTACACTTGTGTCTCAAAGAGACCATGTTGCACATCACCATGTGGCTTTGGCTGTTTACAACAAGCCTCGTAAACACTCTATAAGAGTCCCATTTCTCCAGAGAACGCACTTCCTATGTCTTGGCTCCAAGTCTGCTGAACACTGGCTATGGACAAGGACCAAAATACAGCTCATTCGCATGAGAGCACTTCTCTCCCACAATCCTGATAGCAATCATAACCCTTGATCAACTCTTGACTTCCCCTAGTTACAATCCCTTGCATCTTGAATCACATTCCCTCAATACCATGTACTTTTGAAAATGGTGCAATGACACCTAGCCAAGGGCCAACGATTAGTGTTTGATGCTTTGTTGCTCATGGTGCTTTGCACTTCTTTATCGACACCTCTCGGGTAGATTCCTCCAGACATCAACAAAGAGGGACCAATGAAACATCACTAATTTTGGCCTAACACTTTTAGACAAGAATCAAGCTAAGTCATGTTACTGCCCAACATAAGTACAATGTGACCAAACTTGGAGGCCTCTGAAATAGCTCTTGATGGCCCATGATTCAACAAGCAAGGTTCCCACGGGGCCCACAGGTGATTGCACCAACTTCCAGCATCCAGAATCAAAATGTTTGGGTTCAAAATATTTGGTTTTGGCTAAGTACACTTTGTTTACTTTTTTAGACGTTGCACAGCATAAGGATCAACATCACCAACTTTTGGAGCCTCGAAATTGAGTCAAAACAGACCGAAATCAAGCACAAGGACCCCCCATGACCTTAACCAAGGTTGCCAGTAGCTCCTAGCCTCCAGAAAGTCAAGATTTGGGCCTCAAATATGCCATTTTGAGTTGGTGACAATGGGGTTACTTTTTCAGACACTGCACAGCGTAAGGATCAGCGTCACCAACTTTTAGAGCCCCAAAACTGAGCCAAAATGACTTGATTTCAAGGGTGTAAGTCATCCTCAGGGTCCACTATTGATAACTATGGGTCCCAGCCTTTAGAAATTCCAGATTTTAGCTCAAAATTGCAAGTTTTGGAGGTCACACTGCAGGTCACACTGTAGGTCATGTTGGATACTAGACAAGCGAAGCAGAGTTAATCCTCCTTGATTTTCTTTGTAAATTTTTATCATTTGAGGGCTTGTCTAAATTATTTGTATTTTCATGGGCTTGAATGACCCACACGTTGTGAGATACATTGAATCTGGTCAAAGAAGACAAATATCCAGCACACATCCAACTCGTGCACAACTATCCAACACAGATACATTGAACCTGGTCAAAGAATGCAACTATCCAACACCCGGCCCAACCTTATAAATACTCTTTGAATTCACATAAACTAGGAGACAAAAATTGGAGAGATTGGCAACTCTGAAGAAGGACAGAATTTGCAGTCCTTGGGCGCTTGATTCTAATGTTGTTTTCTTCCTAGTTGATTTTTAACTAGCTTTATTGATAGCTTGTTGGGCAGCAGCATGACTTAACTTTGAAAACGAAAAAAAATGACTAAATTTGCTAGTAGTAGGAAAATGGATAAGTGTAAAAATGAAAGAAAAAAAATGCTAAGTATGAAAATGTAGCGAAAAAAATGCTAAATGTGAAAACTGCTAAAAATGGCCAAATTTAGCGCTACACTCGCTACCCTGGAGCTTGCTATGCTCTGAGAACTTGTTATGCTCTCTAGAACATCCAAATTTTTGACTAAGTGCTAATAAAAAATGTAGACAGAAATGGTTCAGGCCCTCCTTCTAGCACCAAAAACTGTACTGACCTAAAACGTCAGTGTAAGGCTAGAAGGGAAACAGACACCGAGAGATCATCAGACAGCCATAGCTGACCCTACCTTTGCCTGAGGGTAAGCTGGTAAAGTAAACGAAGGCAGAGTGCCTTGGATGGTCTGCACGCAAATCAACCAAGGGCTTCCCCAAGCGTAAGCTATGGCTAACGCTGAGGTTATTGTAAACGGGATGTAAATGGAATGCAAACAGCAACACGAAATGTAAAAAAAGCGTACTGAATTATAAATAAAGCGTAAATAGAGCTATATTGTAAACAAAGCATAAAACGAAGTAAATAATGTAAATGGAAGGCAATAATGAAATTGTATTGTATTGTTTTTAAAAAAATGTGCACCGGTCAAAGCGTAGTTGCACACGTGTGGATGGCAAGTCAAATGCCTAGCCCCAGGATGATATGACGCGATGATGTGATGAATGTGAGAAATGCTTGGATGCCAATAGTCAGGTGTGCCAAGCACCCAAGGATTGCCGATTCTATCCTTCTTCAGAGTTGCGAATCTCTCCAATTTTTTTGCCTCCCAGTTCCCGTGAATTGATAGGGTATTTATAGGGTTGGGCTGGGTGTTGGATAGTTGCCTTCTTTGACCAGATTCAATGTATCTCACAACG
The DNA here is from genome assembly GCA_015680685.1 of Gnetum montanum. Lineage (NCBI taxonomy): Eukaryota > Viridiplantae > Streptophyta > Gnetopsida > Gnetales > Gnetaceae > Gnetum > Gnetum montanum. The sequence goes on from MNCI01020067.1 coordinate 253,997, forward strand.
TGTGGGTCATTCAAGCCCATGAAAATACAAATAACTTAGGCAAGCCCTCAAATGATAAAAATTTACAAAGAAAGTCAAGGAGGATTAACTCTGCCTCGCTTGTCTAGCATCCAGCGTGACCTCCAAAACTTGCAATTTTGAGCTGAAATCTGGAATTTCTAAAGGCTGGGACCCATAGTTATCAATAGTGGTCCTTGAGGATGACTTGCACCCTTGAAATCAAGTCATTTTGGCTCAGTTTTGGGGTTCTAAAAATTGGTGACGCTGATCCTTACGCTGTGCAGCGTAAGCACAGTGTACTTAGCGAAAATTGCACTTTTTGACCTTGAAACTGATGATTCTTGACACCAAAACTTGCCATCGTAATTTGTGGGCCCTAGGGGAACCTTGCTTGCTCCATGGTGGGCTACTTGAAGCTGTTTCAGAGGCTCTGAAGTTGTCTGAAAGTGTTGCTGAAATTTTTGTGGTGTTTCAGCCACCATTCTAGATACAATAACTAGTCAATGTATTTGCTAGAGAATGAAAATGAAGAACATAAAAAAGACTCATGTAGTGAATGATTGGATACAAGGTCGCTTGCATAAAAAAAATTCCAATTAAATTAGTGTTTGATATGCTTATTGTGCTCAATTTTTGGATTTATGTTAACTCAAAACTACTCATTTAACATTTTTAGTGTTACACTATGCACCTTACATCTTCTAATTTCGTGAAGAAACATGCAAAAATTCTATCACATTTAACTAATTTTTAATTAGGGGAAAGCAAAATGAAGTAATTGCATATGAATTCTTCATAAGAAGCTTTATGTATCTATTTAATTTTTATTTCTCAATTTAATTTGTCTTTTGAATCATCCGTGCTTTGTCACTAGGTAAGTGAATAGGGCCATCATCTTGTTCTTTTGCTACAACTTCATAATGAAAAGGAGAAACGAAAGGCTGTTGTGGTGTGTTTGCATATGTCATACACATGCAAAGAGTGGTTGCAGCCATTGCTTAAGGTAAAAAATTAATTTATCAATTTTCTTTTAGTTCTTTTGTGCCTCATCTTGTAACATGTTTTTAATATATTCCATAGGCTTATGCTTCAAAGGGATATGTTGCAATTGTAGTAGATTCCTTTTATCATGGAGAAAGAGCATCAAGCAAGACTGCATACTAAGATGTCATAGTGTGACTTATAGTTTTGTTTAAATTTCTTTCGTTGCATGTAGCACATCACTAAATTTATTAAAGTGTTGATCTACCTTGTCAATGTAGGCCCTTGTTGCTACTTGGAAAACTGGGAAGACTGTGCCTTTCATTTTTGACACAAATATATTTTACACTCCACTCTTATAGAAGATACCAACAACATAATCATAATACCTTTTTGGATTGACCTTCTAAAGGACATTTCAGTAACTATTCATAATGTAGATTTTTTTTATATTTTTGTTTAGAGAAAAGGGTTGGGATCATATTATAATACAAAATGTACATAGTACAAACCAAAAGGAGGGGGTTGGAAGAAAACTCCTACCATGAAGGATAAGCCTCCATCAAACAAAAAAGTGAAGTGAGTAAGCTTCCCAATGCCCATTTGTAGAGAAGAATAAGATAAAAATATAAAATAGAGAAGAATAAGACAAAAACATAAAATAAGGTAGAAAAATAGAGTGTTATTATATAGTTAGATGGCCCCACCTCGTAGCTATAGTCCCCCATGAAGCCCAAAAATTTGTTCAAAACCCCTTTCAAGAATCTAAAAAAATGTGATGTCATTAAGGAATAGGAGGTAAAGACACCTACATTGGTGTCATGTAACATGATGAATCCCATTAAATAAGTCCCTATTCTTCTTGGACTTGAAAAAGTATGCCACTTGGTAAAAGGCTTGGTACAACTTGAAGCATCCCCTTTTCTCAATTGTACTTGTATTAGTTGCCTTATCAAAGTGGCACATGTAGGAGATCCAATATCATCCCAAGGGGTGTAACCATTGATTCCTAGCATAGTATAAGGATGCTCTTTATTTTTAAGCCAATCTCTAATATTGTCCTCATGTAACTTTCTCAATGAGTATTGCATCTCCTTCAATTCTTGCTACTTCTATTCCTATCTTCTTTGCTCTTCTTCCTTGAGACACATCTCCTCCTCCATTTTTTTCATACTTTAGCTTTGAATTGGTTTCTCATCTACGATTCAAGCCTGTAGTAGAGTTCAACCTTTGCTAGCTTCATTTCTTTTGATTTTCCCATTTGAGATTAACTTCAATATCCTTTGTAGTAGTCATAAGATCTGCATCCACCTATTGCCTTAGCTTTTGTTCTATCTTAATGACTTGATGTATGACCTTTTACACCAGCCAACCTTTTTTGCACTTGTGCCTTTTAGCTTGCCTCCCAATCATTTTTCTTGATTCTAACCACTTCTAGAATTTACTCTCCAACATCTCTCTCATTCTATCTTTGGAAAGCTTTAACTATCCTTGACTTCCCTTAACTTCCATACCCTCAGAGTTGTCCAAACTTTTTGCACTTGGCCTCTTACTCATTGGACTTTTTATGTCATTTATCTTTTCTTCTTCCTTGGGCCACGAGGACTCCACAACAAAAGATGAACATCCCTTAGCATTCTATGCTTGCCATTCTCACCTTCTAAAAGTGAAGCCATGGCCTACAACCCTAGGTAAGGGGGCCAAAGACAATTGAGATCAAGCCTTGGCTAAATGCCAAAGTGCAAGTATTAGCCCGAAGTGTCTACTATTCTACCTTTTCTCTAGCACAACCTTGAACTAACTAGTTAGCACAAAAGAATACATTTCATAGAGGTGAAGTTTGTGTCTTGCAAGTTGTAAGTACAACCACAATAAACAAGGAACATTTTCACCAAGTCTACCACTTTCTATCAGACAATTGACAACTTAGCCCAAGGCACTTGAACACTAGATGTCCTTGGCATAACACCTTGGAAGAAAAGAGCCATCTCCTATAGGCACCTCATATGAAATAAAGCTTCATTACCTTTGAATACCTATAGGATTTGTTGGAGAGATAGTACATTTTCATAAAAAAATAAAGATATAATTTACAAATTTACCAAGCATTAATGGGAAAATGAAAAAAAAATTATACAAGCTTTTTGCTATAACATTATAATGCTATCTTAAATGGGTAGCCATAGCATAAGAAAGAAACAAATGTAACTCACCTTCACGGACTCTTGATTTGCACAACCTACAAATGTGCTCTTCTTGGGAGGGGTTGAATTCATCTTCCACTTTTAATTCTAAGATCATGAGAACTTAAGTGAACTTGCTAATAGCATTCTAATACTTGATGGAAATAGTAGTTGAGAAATAGTGAGGTTCTACATCTAGTTTATTAGATCTAATGTGGTTTAAATAAAATTACCTCTTGCCTTCCACATTAGCCTACATTTGTGTTAAAATATTCTATTTGACTAGTTGGCAAATATGCTTAGGATTTTGCTACACATCCTCCCAAGAGATATTCTATTTTCTCAACCATTTTGCATCCCTTGAAAATACCAACCATGCTCTCGTAATCCTCAAGAACTACTTTAGAAAATTTATCTTGCCTTTTGATATGCAAGCTATGAGTGTATGTAATGAATTAACATAAGGTTTCTACTAAAGGTAATAAATCACATTCATAAAATAGCATTGGGTAAGATGTTTACATCTTCAGCTTTAACTCATCAAGAAGAAAAGTTTTTTTGTACTTTTTCAATATCTTTCCAAAGTTTAGTAGTGAGTCCAGGTCCCTAAACAACACATCCATATAATATAGTAGGATACTTGATAGTATGAAAAATTTATTTTCTAACTTTCCAAGCCCAGAGGCCTAAATTCTTACACTTATTTTTGAAAGCATGGAAAGCCTTGAAATCTCCTACTATTTTTTCTTTGGTGCACCTTTCCCACATGTAATTATTCATATAAATGAGACCTAAATATTTAAAAGAATATACTATTTGCACATGGGTACCTCTAAAATGGAAGTTATAATAGTTATTTTTTAAACCCCAAATCATCATTTTTGTTTTATCTACATTCATTGGAAGACTAGATGAATGATAATAATTTTCTAGATACTTCAAGATGGTTTCCTTAGATAGCATAATCCTTACCTATAAGCTTCTTCTATAAAATAGGAGGCCAACCAATTGGGGTCACCATTTTCCAGAGATCCACATTATCCTTGTAAGACATACTATTTGGTTTGATAGTGTTGAAGCCTCCCATTACAGACACTACCTCTCTCTAAAGCTTCCATGCTACACCTTCAATTGAGGTTGAGGTATGGGCATCCATAGTGGTAAAAACAACCATGTTCCTAGCCTTCAAAAGAGCTTAAAGAAGGGTAACGATAGGTGAATCTCTCATCATAGCCATCGTAGGATCAATGCAATCTATGGCCCAAACTAGCTATGAAAGCCAACAATTCTAAACTAAATGATTGATGCTTTTGGGATCATCTTTGTCACATAAGACATAGTGTTGCTATAGTAAAATGAGGCCACACAACATTAATAAAATGTGCATTGGGATGTCATGTCTTTTCATTAGCCATATGAATATTTCACTTTTCTCAAGGATAGAGCCACACCATGGATTATGCTAATCTCTTCCCACAAGATATTGATGCACATATAGTTGCTTACCTACCCCATAAAAGGAAGAGTTAAGACTATTGATGAAGTTATGATGGGTGCACAATTTTTTTCAGTAATGATGAGAAATTGGAGGGGGCACTCCACATCTCATATTTTCTCCTAATAATTATATCCATGTTGCATCATCATTCTATTGTATTTGAGCAATCAAATTCTTCTTTGCACATCATGATGCAATCTTTAAATTCCATCTTGGGTTTTAAAACTTCCTTCCAACAAATCAAATGCAACTTTAAATGTTCTTTACCCTAACTAGTTGAAGTTTCAAATGATCTAATTCACTCTATTCTTAATTACTTTTGGTGGTTGATAGATTGAGCCAGCATATCTCATGACATTAATAATTATTGAACTAGCTAAGTTAATATTCCCTTTGATGGAATGAAATTATTAGCCTAATGAGTGGTTTGAGACTATAGCTTCTACAAAAGAGTTTCCCACATTCTTACCTTATTGTAGTGAAAAGTGGGGGATACCTAAGTAGATATCTTGTGTGATTTGTATGGGGAGTATCACTTTGAGTGATGGTAAGGTGCTTGTTTCTCAAGTCATAAAACCTAGGCACAATTACTCAGAAAAGGTTAGGTTTTTACCCATCTACTGCCCCTTCTAGGATCCTACATTGGTAGGATGAGCATTGATCCTCTGGGAAATGATCCTATGTTAGGATTTGTATGAATGAAACATGCTTGTGACTTACCCTAGTTTATCTACAACCCTAATTTTCTACCCATGTAGTCCATAGCATGCTTCAACCTAGTGGCTTTAGGAATGATGGCTTTTATAGTAATAATAGTATCATCTGCATAGTGGTTTGCAATACATGTGATCCCTTGCACCAAGAGCCTATGGACTTCTTTAGCTTTGAAATATTCATACATCAAGTCCATAGCTATGATAAATAAATAAGGAGAGAGGGGTTCTTCTTGCTAAATCTATCTCTAAGGAGAAGAAAAATCCTTTAGTCACCCCTCAAAATCAAAGAATAAAGCTCCCAACCTTTGGATTTGTATGCATAGCTCAATGAACCTCTTATCAAAACCTGTTGCCAACATAATATGTTGTAAAGTTGACCACTCCAAAGAGTCATATACTTTAGCAACATTTAGTTTAATAAATATACCTAGGAAAGAGGCTTGTTTGATTGAATGCATGATTTGTTGAAGAAGAAGTATCTAATCTTGGATATTCCTTACTTTTACAAATCTTGCATATTGTTGTCCAATGTGTAGATGCATCAAAGTTTTCATTCTCCACACAAGCACCTTGGTGAATACCTTGAGAAGAGTATTGCAAATTCTAATAGGTCTATAATCAAAAAGAAGTATTGGACTATCGATTTTAGAAATCAAGATAATTCTTGAGTAGTTGATTTCCTTTTGAACTTGTCCCTTTTGAAGCACCAAATTGAAAGCATCTGTTAAGTTATCACCAAGTTCATAAAAAAATTTCTTAAAAACTTAATTAGTCACCCATCTATACTTGAATCCCTTCTAGCATTTATGGTAAAAATTACCTCAAAAATTTTAAATCTAGTAATAGGGGCTGAGAGGTAAGAGGCCTATGATCATCATGTGAAAAACCACTGACCTAACTTGGGTAAAACTTAAGAAGGAACCTTCTATTGACCATATATGCTTCTAATGCTCTTTTATTGTCCCAACAATGTTCTCTTGGTCATAGTTAACTTCATTTCCCACTTGCACAAGATGGATCCTCCTCATATTCTAATGGGCTTTAGTTGCAGTGAAGAAAAATTTAGTATTTCTATCCCAGTCCTTGAGCTAGTGCACTTGAGATCTCTCCTTTCAATAAAGATCTTCCACTCAATACAATAATTGTAGTTCTTGTAGGGCTTGCATTTCTTCTTAAAGTAGATCATCTCCTCTCTGATGGAGTTCTTGAATATGCTAAAGTTCCTACAACACTTGCTATTTTTTAAACTTAAAGGTAAATTTATCTTATTTAGGATGTGATTTCACCTCATTGTTAGCTATGTTATGTAGCTCTATAAGCTTGTCTTGAGAGGCTTGTGACCCATAGAAATTTGTGTTTCACACTTTTAGATCAAGGAGAAGGACTGTAATGCTCCAGTTGGAGAGAGAAATTTGATCATTAGAAGACTTGGTAAGCACAACCAAACCCCTTACACATCCCTTAATGGACATATAAAACACCTTTTGGCTAGGCCAATCCAATAGATTTCTCTGTGCATCCTGCAACTTTTTTCTTGGACACAAACCACATCCCATTTTCTCTGATCCATAATTTCTTTTAGGGTACATCTCTTATAGGGTTATCTTGTCTCGTAAAATTCAAAGTGATGAGCTTCATGGTCTACCTAGAGACTATTTCCCATAGACCTCCTTAAGGGTTGTTTAAGTTCCCATTCCTAAATCTTATTTTGTTTTCCATTGTTGTGCTTCCACAAGGGACACCATTCCATAGCTCTAATGAAACTTTGAAAACATCCACTATACCATCAAAAATTTTGTGCTTCACTAGTCCAACATTTGGGGATGTTGAACTAGAGTCTTTTGGAGTAACCGATGGATCCAAAGAAGGAATATCTACTTCTCTTGTTCTAGAAGGAACACTGTGTAGCTCAAAACATCCCAAGGGAACAAAAAACACATTGTGAATTCCATTAGCCTTCACATGCCCCAAAACTTTGACAACTTACCTTGGAGAGGTTTTCCCATTGCACTCTTTTGTAGGATTCACTATTTTCCCTACTCCATCACTTTCATCAATAGGACTAGAAACATCATTCATAGGATTCTTGTTAATAAGAACATTGAAATGATTGCCAATCCCTAATTGCATTTGAGTGACAAAAAACATGACCCCAACCCCAATCTTTTGGGGGATCATAGTAGATTTCATACTATCTTTGTTAGGAGTTTTGAAATTCATGCATCCCTTGCATTGCATTACTTGCCATTATTGCATAATTCCTTATTTGACTTGAGCATTTCCAATTCCTTATTTTGCCTGGGCATTTCTAGTCCCACCCTCATTCTTGATACAAACTTTGCAATTTTTTGCTAGGTAATTTGATATACCATAGTAGTCACATTCCTTTAAGACTAGCACCTTCTTTTATTCCACAAGGACATTCTTGTACTCTACTATTAGAGATTCCTCTCCACCTAGAGTTTCTAGTACAGCTTCCTTAAATAGATTAGTATCCTTGACAAAGTTCCAAACACAAAAAATGAACATACCACATTTGGGAATAAGAGGCCATGACTTTATCAAAGGTGATAAATTCCCTAATATATCTAACCAATGCCCTAAGAAAAGAATTTGTACAAAGCTCCTAGGGAACTTGGAGATCCTCATACAAAATTGGAGATCATAATTGTGTACACCAAGGTGCTAGTGAGTAAGAGCCAAGTTATGGACCCCAAAAAGCATGACCATTCCTACAAAACTATATCCTTATCTTCTAGGGTTTGAAAAAAAAACAATAGAATATCTTTTGGAAAAACTCTAATCTCAACTTTAGGAACCTTCTAGTTGGTAGCAATCCATTTAGATATTTGCTCAACCTTTTGTCAGGTTCCAATTGACACAAACTTTTCCAAAAAGGCTCTATATAAGGACATGAAGCCCCCTCTGTAGGTTGATCCATTGATAACTTAAGACTAAATTTTTGCTATTCAGTGCCTCTCAATCCAACCATTACTAGCTATAGAGGATGCAAAATTCAATTTACCACAATTTTTTTGGAATTCTTTACTCCATTATTCTTAGCATTCCTCAAATCATCCCAAGGGCCATTACCTTCAACACTTTCCTAATTGCCTTTGATGTCCTTCACTCCTCTATTATTGCCATCTCCAATGCTGCCAATGTTATGGAGAAGAAGGGTAAGGAAATTTTTGCAGTGTTGGTCAAACCCTTCAATCCTTCCAAGCTCACTAATGAGGCTAGGAAATCAAATAGGGAACAAGTGGGAGTGGGGACTAGGTTCTCTTCACTTAGTAACCTTGATGAACATTAGACACTAGCAAGGATGGTGTTGTTCCTAGGTATATTTCTCAAACTTTATATTTTTTAAGTGTATGACACTATTAGCTAGAAGTCCCTTGCTAAGATTATTTTGAGGAAAGGATTTTACTCAATTTTTTAAAACATGTGCATCAACTTGTAAGGAGTTGATGCCTTTTCTTTTGACATTAATGGGTAGCTTTGAGGGTTTTTCTTCCATCAATGGGGGTTGCACTAGGGGGGGGGGGGGGGGGGG
>MNCI01020067.1:263352-278955 GCA_015680685.1 Gnetum montanum
AATAAAGATCAAGATTACTTCATCATTGCAACATTCACTTAGTTTAATTATTTAATTTAATTGTTAATTATTTTTATTATTTATTATTTTCTAGTTAATATTTATTTCTTTCCTAGTTAATATTTAGTTATCATCATTTACTATTCTTGTTGTTAAATGTGAAATGAGTACAACTTAATCACGAGCATTTAAGTGTGACTACTTGGTAACCCAGCAGCGTACCTAGGATCTACGCTTGGTAATCCCAGTAGTAGTCGTGCACGAGGTCCAAGATGTGTATGGATGATTAAGGAATGGATGCTCATCGCACTTAGGTTAGCTTAGACTTCATTTCCTATTACTCATTAGTTTAATCAATATTATTCTCCATTGTCTCTAGGAGTAGTAGTAGTTTAGGATCACATCATATGCCTCACTCTGGACTAAACCATACGTGAAAAAGCAAATACTAGTCCAGGTGGGAAGACAGCAAACTGCGATCAACGTGTAACTATTTAAATACCACAACTAGCCCATCCACAGAGTTTGATCGGATCGTGTGTGAACACTCGTATTCGTATGGTTGAGTGTAGGGGTACCTAACCGCTCATCACCATTCCTTCTCCTTTCTTTGTAGAAACAAGATTTAAATTATGAGTTATGAGTAAATCAACAAAACAAGGGGGAAGCATAATGAAAAAAAAAGAATTAATAAAAAAGTATTACATGAAATTGATCATTATTAATTTGAAGGAACTATTCACAAGTCTTCAGATGGTGAGCATAGCATGTTGCACTCTCCAATTCTCCTTAGAGTTTCTCTAGTGAAGTTGCATGATTGAGACTCCTGTAGATGGTAAACATCTTCATGAAAAAATAGGGTTTATTATTAGAAATTTGCTAACTAATACATTGAAGAAGCATGAGTTCTTCTTTAGTAGCCACCACTATCTTTTCCATTAAATAAGAAGATTCCAAGATAGAGATAGAAGAAACCACTGGAATAGACTTAGAAAATGATGTTGACACTGCTTGTGAAAGGGAACCTCTACCAAGTGTCATAGAAAAAGAAGACATGACTAATGATCTAGGTGGTAGAATGGAAGTCTACTTAGAAGTGGAACCTGCATCATCTCTATCCATCTCTTAGATAAAATACTATCACTCCATAGACATTTGCAATACAAAAAAAAAAAATAAATCAACATCATACAAAGGAAAGAGGAAAGTATTCAAACCTTTAAATAACTAAAACATAACTTTCATTGATTTCCCTTATCTTGTCTTAAACTTTGTCGAGTTTGTTGGGGTTGTTATTGGGTTTGTTGTTTTATAACTATTGGACTGCTAAAACATTGCTCGGTACATTGCCTCTACAAAAAGAAATTTATTAGGAAAAAATAAGACATTAAACTAAGTTATTATGTATATATACATATTTATATTTAAATATATACCTTGGGATTAGAAAAGGTAACTTATTCTTATGGTTGAATCATACCAAAGGTCAAAGTACCTTGAATCTCTTCAACTTGTGCAGCTCTAGTGCTCTACATTGGTTCATTCTATAGCCCAGATGGCACTATCAAATACATAAAATAAAGACATAATCAACAACAAAGAAATAATGAAAATATGAACATACCTCATTGATTTCATCCTAATTTTGATTATGTTGTAAAGTCAATTAACCTTTATTAGCACCCATAATCTTACTCCTTATAACTCTTTCATCTTCAAGAAATTTAGGGCATAACCAAGAATTGTAATGACTAAAACATTTTTTGGATGATCATAACTTAGGATCATACAAATGAACAAGGGTATACAACATAGAGTATAATATTTGGAAGGATTTTGCTGAGCAACAACAATTTTAGTCATGGCATTATACTAGGCAGAGAAATACGACAATGACTGGTCGTAAATTCTACTAGTTATGGCACCATGAAGTATGAAAATAGAATAAGAACTAACATAGGATTGTTGTCTATACCACAAAACCTTGCTACTAATAAATAGACATAAATGAAATTAAGCCTCATTAATGAAATCTCCATGAACAAATTGACTTTTTCCAAGGGCAGAATCAATAAGATAACCAAATAATTCCTTTTTGCCAAAAGATCTAAATTTTGGGGAATAAGTTATTAAAGGATCCTCTCCTTGCCAAAAACCTAAGGCTACTTGAATATCAGAAGGAATGATTGTTATTGCTCCAAAACTAAATGGAAAGTAGAACTTTTCTTACTATTGTACTATTCACACAATTCCATAAGAATGCCCTGGTAATGGGAGAGTTTAAAAATAGGGAAAATAAGTAAATCAACTAACCTAGAAGTGGTAAGGTACTGAAAACTCTCCTTTCCAAGTAAACTATGAACACAATAAAAAAATAGAAAGTACATTATTCTAATGTAAAATAATAGTGGGTGATTGAGAGCTACTAAAGAAGTTTGAGGTGAAGCTTGACACTTGGGAGCTATGATGAAGATAGTTAGAATTCTTTGATGATAAAAAAAAATCCTCAAGCTTCTTTGCTGTCAATCTTCTACTAATATTAAGTTGTGATGGGGAAGTCATCCTTCTTCTCATATTTATAATACAATCATAGAAATCTTAGTAAAAGCAAAGAGAAAGTTATGACTTAAGATAACCAAAGATTTAATAAAAGCTAGTGTATACTTTTTTTTTAAAGAAAAAGCTAATTTTTATTTTTTTTTTACATTTAATTTTTTAGATTTTATGACTTATGGGTTCACTAAAATGCGATTATCTATAGTTTAAGTCAAAGTGGTCTCCAAGACAATTCCAACAGTACCAATTTCATCAAAATCTAACTTATGGTTTAAAAGATACGGTAACTTTTGAGTTACATGCAATTTTTTTTAAAATAATTTAAATGTTTTCTTAATTTTAAAATTTCTTTTTTTAAAAAAAAATGGGGGATAGGAGGTCTCGAGTTCAAACTTGAGCCCCAACAATTTTTTTTTTAAATTAAATTTTGAAGGACCGTGATTGGCCAAGATGGCAGCTATAGCCAAGTCAGCTACTAGTTGTAGCCAGACCACTATTAGTCATGGCTAGGCTATTGTTAGCCTTGGGTAAATAAGGGCTGGCCCTTGGACCAACCCCAAGGGCATCCAAATGCCATGCATTTCTCCCCTTCCTGATCGACCAAATCACAATGTAAGCTACCTCCTACATTCGTGGTGTGTCGGTGCCTAATGCCCCTGCCATGATTGCCACATTGTCTACCATAGCAAGCACTATATTGTTTCTACCTCCACCTTTGCCACCATCCATCATGCTTGTGCCATGCTTATGTCTTCCATTGTTTGTTACTACACCATGCCTTTAGCACCACTGATAACCACCTTCAGCATTGCTGATAATTGGCTCTAGCACTGTCGATAATCATCTTTTAGCACTGCTAATAACCACCTCTAGCATCATCGATAACTACCTTTAGTGCTGCTAATAATCGTCTCTAGCACCATGGAAAATTATCTCTTCGAACATTGCCAAAAATTGCCTCTTTGTGCGTAGGCCCTAAGATGGGTTGCATTGGCCCTAAAATGGGCCACACTAGCCATGACATGGACCACATTGGCCCTAAAATGGGTTGAATTGGCCTTGAGATGGGCTACGTAAGTTTTAACAAGGGTTGCATTGGCCTTAAAATGGGTTGCACTAGCCCTAACATAGGCCACACAGGCCAGTCAAGGGTTGCGTTGGCCTTGAAACAGGCCTTTGCCAACCATAATGAGGTCGCATGGACCTTGAAACCAACCACGTTGGCCCAAGGAAGGGCCACAGGGACCTGCAATGAATTCCACTAGCTTAGAAGAGGGCCTTGCAGATACTAGAATGGGTCGTTCATTAGTAGATGGGAAAATCCAATTTCCTAACAATTGATGAGAAATTTGAAATTCCCATCAACTGACAGAAAAAGTTTTAAAATTTTTTGTTCATAATTATTAATTTAAATAAAAAATGCACACAATTATTTTTAAAAATTCACATTGGTGCCTTGGTAACAAGGGGAATAAAATTTTTTTCATTAAGTGGGCTTGTTTTGAAGTAGAACTAGGATGGGTGACCTCTCTGGAAGTCTTGAAAAACATGCAAGTTTTGTAAACTTAAAATAACTATAAATTTTGAATTTGAAGTCTGTTTTTAGCCAAACAAAAATTGATTCCAATAGATTTGAAACCTTTGGACTTAATAGAACTATCAAATTTAGCTTTTTGATTATAGAAAATTAGCATTTAATTCATTTTTTCAAGTCCTAAAAATAATTAGGATTCAATACTCAATAAGAAATCCATGAAAATTTCAACTTCTTTAGCAACTAACTAATGATTTTAAATCCCATAATAAGGGCCATAGAAGCTAAGGATTACCAACATACCTAATTTCTTCAACTTACTAATGTCCAAAACCCAAGGAATAAATTGGAGAGAAATGGAAGCCTGAGTTAATGATCGGATGAATGCCCTTGAAGATCAAATTAATGAGATTAGGGGTCTTCAAGAAGAACTTCAAAACTCAAACCAAGGGTTTGGATAGAGATGTAAAATATGTCCAAGGAAATTAGGAAATTGTCCTAGAGTTTAGAGGATAAATGGTTAGACATGCAAGGAAAGATGAATTCCTTTGCAGACTCCATCAAGCAATTAATCGACCATCTCAGTCAACCTTTAAATCCTACTCATGGTCTATTTAGGGAACAACATCAAGATCAAGATCAACTTTCCCCTAGGAATCCACACTGAACACAATCCCCACCTACTAGTGGAAAAGATATCAAAATCCCTCTTGTAGGCCATAGAATTGAAATTGAAGTTAAGGGATATGGGAACTAGCTTAATCCACCTAAAGAATCATTGATACAAGTTCATGCTAAGAAAGTAAAATTAGATAATTATGATGGAGCCCCTAGATCCAATGCTAAGGTAAAGGATTAGCTTGATATAATGAGAAATTACTTTGATATGTTGAATTTGTCAAGCCATGAATGCTTAGAAGTTATCTCCTTGTATTTAAGAGGGCTTGTGACAACATGATGGAATGGACTGAGATCTCAAGGTTTGATTACCAATTGGCTTAATTTTTTTCGAGATTTTGAATAATTTTTTTTTCCAATTCTTTCCTCGAAGAGTGAAAAATGAGACTTGATTCCTTAAGGTTGGGAAGGTGATCTGTAGATGATTACTATAAGGAATTCTATGATCTTTTTTAGTATGTAAGTTATTGGGATGAGGGAAAATTAGCCTCAAAATTCATTGGAGGACTACATGCTCAATTGTATCCCCAAACATGAGTCTGTAATCCTCAAACCATTGATGAAGCATATAGAATTGCTAAGGATTATGAGGAATTGAATTTGATATAGGCTACCCTTCAATAGGAAAATCTTTGACAAACTACTTTTCCATAAGCAATGGTAGAGGAAACACCAACCAAAAGAGCTTGATTAGGATTAGGATGTTTCATTTGTGGTGAAGATCATTTTAAACAAGACTATCCAAAATCTTGAGCAAAAATACAAAGGAAAAAACCCAACCCAAATGTGAAAAAAGGAAAAATTCCAACCACCACCATAGCTGTAAAGAAGATATCTGCATCAACTAAATTAGGTTTGCATAAATTTCAATTTGCTTTATTCATTTTTGAAGGTTCAATTAAAGGTAAATAAATTAAATTCTTGATTAATAGTGGTGCCAATGATAAATTTATTTCTCCAAAGTTAATTAATTTATTGAAATTAAGTTTACCTTCCAAGAAAATTATTAAGATAGAATTAGTAGATAGAATGATCGTAAGCAAGTATACCTGGTATGGAGAAATTAACTTTACCTTGCAAAAAATTGCCCTTCATTGATGAATTTTTTGAATGTGAACTAGGCAATGTTGATGCAATTTTGGAAATGTCTTTCTTGCAAAAATTTAATATTACTACCCACTTTGGAACTTGTATTTTAAAAGTACCAACCATTGAGGAGTTAGGGTTCTAAGGGGGGTAGGAATAGCAAAGAAAATTCATGCAATAACCATTAAGCAAGCTAAAAGATTAGTCAAAAAAGGTGCTACGATGTTGATTGTCAAAGTAATCAAACTTCAAGGATCTTTAAGTACTCAGGTCCTGAAAGAACTTAGGTAATATAAAGACTCAGTATTTGGTGAAACTACAGAACTACCTCCAAAAAGAACTGTTGAGCATGCTATTAATATTTTTCCTAGTGCACAACCTATTTCAAAAGCCCCTTATAGATTTTCTACTTCTAAATTAAAATAATTAAAAGTACAATTAGACCAATTATTAGAAAAAGGAAAAATTCAACCTAGTGTATCACCTTAGGGTGCACCAGTCTTATTCATTAAAGAAAAAGATGGTACACTAAGATTATGTATCAATTATAGAGAATTGAATAAAGTGATGATTAAAAATACTTATCCCTTGACTAGGATCGATGATTTGTTTGATCAACTTATGGGTGCATGTTATTTCTCAAAGATTGATTTAAAATTAAGTTATCACCATATAAGGATCTAAGGAGAAAGATATTGAGAAAACTACTTTTAGAACCAAGTATGGGTTATATGAATTTGTTGTGATGTTGTTTGGATTAACTAATGCACTTGCAACATTCATGACATTAATGAATAATATTTTTCATGAATATCTTGATCAATTTGTTATAGTATTTATGGATGACATGCTTGTTTATTAAAAGTCATGAGAAGAACATGTCAAACATTTGAAAATTACAATGGAAATTCCTAAAGAGCATTAGCTAAAAGCTAAATTGAGTAAATGTAAACTCTTTAAGAAGAATTTTCATACTTGGGTCATATAGTTTCTAACAAAGAATTGTAAGTAGATCCAGCAAAAATTAGTTCGATTTGGGATTGGCCTGAATTAAAAGATGTTAGAGTGGTTTGCAACCTATTGGGTTTAGTCAATTTTTATCAATGTTTCATTAAATATTATTCTACCTTGATAGCCCCATTGACTAACCTTTTGTAGGAGAAATGTGTGTTCAAGTTTGATGAAAAATGTAGGGAATATTTTCTTATATTAAAGATGCTACTTACAACAACACCTATTTTGAGAATTTGAGATGAAGAATTACCATTTGAAGTATCCACAAATGCTTGTGGAATAGGAATTAGTGCAATTATTTTACAATAAAATAAAGTGGTATGTTATGTATCTCGTAAATTACAAGGAGCAAAGGTAAATGAAGGGGCATCTCATCATGAGGAATTACGATTATTCATGTATCCCCCGGGAAAGCATTTGACTTATGTCATTTAAGGTCAAGGTTAGAGGTCATGTTAGGCATGGACTTGGGAAGATGAGAGAGGCAAGTAATAAGAGCTGGGTGAAGTAGGATAAGAATGGACTGATCACCCCTTTGGCAAGATAGCCTAACTGTGGTGGCAATGCTGGATTGCCTCTAAGACTTAAGTGTCATGGGAAGATAACCCAGAGGGCATTACATTACTCTCTTGTAGTAATAAAATTTTTCCATTTTCCTCTTTTCATTCTTTAGTACCAATTATTTAATTACCAGTTAATTCATTTATTAAATATTTATAATGTTTCCAATATATTATCTAAGAAAATGATGAATACAATAAATTAAGTGATTATACTTTTATGACATTTGGAAATGGGATGTCACAAGTGGAGACCTTGTTGTCTCAAGCATCCAACTTGATTGTGAAGTTTATCATTGATAATTTTCCTCCTAGGACATTAGGGGAAATAGTAGATGCTATAGCCCACATTATCTTATGGACATATGGACGATGCTAGAGTATAGATGGTACAATGTTAACAATACTTTGATGGTGGTGCATAGAGCTCACACACTATTCTAGAAATCACCTGGCACCATGTATCATCTACTAGGATAAGCATAGTTATTATAGCATTTTCAAGTTTTTCTAGCTTTATTGGTTAAACTAGCTTTTCTAACTTCATTGGTGTTATGAACTTCTTGTCGATACAAGATCAATGATCAAGGCTTGAACATTCACAATCAAACATTGGTAGTGGCTCAAATTGCCCTAGATGAATTCACCAAGGGTTGCTAGATTAGAATTATTGTGTATCAACAGTTAAGAGGGGACTTCGATGCCTATGTTGCAAGGTTTAAAATTGGATACAAGAAGTGTAAGGATGATGAAATGATGGACAACTGGTGGGTAGAGTCTAAAAACTCCATGGATCAGACCCTTGTAGCTAGGACCTTCACTCAAAACATCCCAAAGAAGAAAAGGCAAGGTAAACATAAATGCCATGGCTTGCAATGTTTTATGGTTATGAATGTTCTACTTGCTTATGCTGATGCTAAACTTTGGTTGTTGCTTTGCAGGACCTTCCACCTCTACTAATGTCATCATACCACTTTTAGGGGCACGCCATGAGGATACCCTCATCCTAAAGTTTGGTGAGGTGATACTAACATAGGAGTGGCTAAGGGGACAAGTGCCTAGGTACATTCAAGCAAATATCTAGTGTGTAGGCTTATTTGATGTATTTATGGCACCCATCCCTTCCATCCCTATTGTGGAAATGTTGCATGTCATTGACACCTTTGATGAGAAGGTTGATCGTTTTAGCACCATCATCTGGGATGTGAAGGTTAATATGGATATTAATGAGGACCTCTTTTGCAACTTTTTTGGTGTCCCTAATGATGAGGCAAAGGTTCCTACTAGGATAGTAAAGGAATCAAGCCATTACAAGTAAGTTTTGGAGTGTCTTGATGTTAACATGAACCACTCCAGAACTTCCATGGATGGCTCCATGAACCTTGATGCAAAGGAATCATATCCTTTGTTCAGCTCTTGTGCATTTCCTAAACTACTATTGCAAAAGAAAGTGATCGACATTGCATAGGGGTGGACCTTTAAGAAGGTCTTGCTGGATGGTACTAGGTTTAACTGGATAGTTGCTTTGACTATTAGGCTTTAGGAGGAGACTCTTAGACTATATGTAGATACCTTTACAATAATCCACATGCACTTTTCATTTTTTGCAGGTTATTTGAAGAGGCTTATGGAGTTTCTAGTGGTGTATAAGAATGGATGATGGCTTTTTGAAGGCCTAAGAAAACTTTCCAAGCCTTGGATAAAGCACATTTATCCAATGGTTTAGGCCTAGAATCCACTAGAGGAGGTGGATGATACATTGTCTATTACTACCAAGGATCTTGATGTTAGACAGTGTGAGTCCCTTAATAGCATGGATGGTGAGGAGCCTCTCACATTTCTAGTGAGTGTCTTGGAGGCCAAATGGCTATGTAGGAAGGTCGAAGGGGTATCCATAGAAAAATTTAAGACACCTATTAAGGAAGCACCACTAACATCAAACCAACCTACCTTGAAGAAGCTTAAGTTTCATCTTAGGCCATCACAGCAGGTAGTCATAAGCATGCTTTGTATAATTTTGGCTATTTTATGTTTTAAAGTTCATTTCTACTTTATGATTTCATGTGTTAAATGATTTTTTATGTGCTATTATTGTAGGCAAGCGTTAGGCTATGGGGGCCCAAGCTGTTATGGAGGTAGAACAAAGGTGTAAAAAAGAGATTCTCCTAAAGCAACATGAGGTTGAAGGATTTTTCAATGTAGATATGAATAATATAGATACCTTGTTTAGTGAGGTGGTATTGGATGCATCACCCATCATCATCCCAGAGGAGGAAGAGGAGGAGAAGCTAGGTATGACCATGCCTTAATGTTTTTGTTTTATCTTATTCTTTAACCTTCGTTTTCATCCTAACCTTTTGATGATTGTTATGCTTACAGTAGTTGCTGAGACACTAGTGCTAGCCCTTGTCCTTACGTTTTATGTGAAACCATGGGTAGAGACTCTAAAAAAAGTGGAGTTCATGCATGGGATGGCTAATGACATCATCAACCAGTTGCAATAGGTTGCACTTGAGATAGGTAAGGAGTTTGTTTTATATGCCTTAGTTGTTTGACTATGTCATAGGTTATGCTTATGTTATGGCCATATTAGGTTGTGCATCATGTTTATTAGTTATGTTTTAATGTTTGTATAGTGAATTCTATGGAGTGGGACCCTAGTAGAGACATGGAGATTAACTCCTTGCCTAAGCTTCCCTTCAATGTATCTAGTGTACCCTTGAAGTCGTACAAGATTGCTACTAATCTAGCAATGTTGTGTGCAAAAACTTCATGGGATCTAGAGAGGTCCAATGAATCCCTATGAGAGGAAGTTTTGACCTTAAGGGAAAAGACTCAATGATAGGTGGAAACTATTAAAGATCTATGAGATGATAAGACCTTTGTGAAAGCCTAAGTGGCTAACTCAAGAGAATTGCAAACCAAGGAGATCATGTGGGCCCACTACTAGCACACCATTTGTGATAAAGTAGCGATATTAAAGAAGATGGTGAAACAACAGATGTAGATGGACCTCATCTCTCAGAAGGTTGAGAACTGGAAAGATCATTGTGCTTGGGTCCTCGATTAGGATAAGAAACAAAAGATCCACAAGTGACAATACAAAGTAGAACGTGGGTCCTACCTTAAGTGGCTCAAGGAGGAGTTGGTTGAATGGTGCAAGAGAAAGTTGTTCATCCACAAGATCTAGGCAGAGAGTGCTTATTAGCTTTTTGAGAGCACTCTCATGGTGGAGCAATTCCCTACTACTCAAATTACCGCTACTATAGAAGAGACCTCTATGGTTGCTATTATTTGGGAGATACCTACTTAGACTATGGTAGATAGGACCAACATCCTTTTTGGCATTAATCTTGGGGATGTTAATTGGATCAACATGATGGAGGACTAGATCCTTCACATTCAGAGAAAATCCTTCCACATCTACCCCTAGAAGTAATGGAACTAGAATCTCCACAAGCTTGATATATTTTATGTTTTTGTTTTTGTTTTAAATCATGGTTTTGGCTATGGGTTACTAATTGGCTATATGTTGTTATATTTTAGGCATTAGGAAACATTAGCAGCCCCAGTGGTGAGGGTGGGAATGACCCACCACTTCCTCCTCCAGATGCCACTCAGTAACCTCCATTAGCATAGCTTGTTGGCTATTTGTTTTTATTTTCATGTTGATGGCTATGACTAGCCAAGACTATGTTATAGATGATTATTATTTTTTGATATTTTTGCCACATAGTGTGGCCATGGCTATGTATGTTATGGATAGTTTAAATTTAAATTTAAATTTTGGTTTTATTTTTTAGTTGTATGTATCTATGGTTGTAGTAAATGTTGTGAACATTTAGAATGGCTAGGTTGACATTTTGATTATAACATTAAATGGCTAATTGATCCAATAATAGGCTACACAAAAAGAAGTATAACAATAACCAAGATATTTTCTAGTTTTAGGCAATGTTGTATGATTATGGCTACGTTGCTAGTTTAAGGCCATGGCTGGTCATATTGCCAGTTTAAAGTCTTAGCAGACTATGGTGCTAGTTCAGAGTCTTAGTTGACTATAATTTTGCTAGTTCAAGGCTATAACAAGCCATGTTGTGTGATTATCTTTGCTAGTTTAAGGCCATGGCAGGTCATGTTAATGCCAATTTAAGGCCATAGCAAGCCAATTATGAAAAATAAATATATTTATAAGGAATTTTGATGTTTATAATACGAGAAAAAGTAACAAAATGCTATAATGAATAAGTAACAATGCAAATGAGCTTAGGCTATGTGCATAAAGAGTAAAATAAAAATTCATGAAAGAGTATAACAAATTGAAAAAGAAAGGTTAGGCTATATGGTTATTTGTACATTTGGTTATAAGAACATAGGATGGAGAAGGTTAAGGTGAACTTCACTTGTGCAGATTATTATTAATATTTTTAAGATTAGGGAATGAGTAAGGCTTATTCTACACAAGCTTATGTTCACCTTCCCCTTTTCTTATGATATTAAAAGGAAGTTCATCCCATAACACATCTCATTACTTATCATTGCCATCATTGGCTTTCTTAGGTTGTTGCTCGCTTTTGGGCTATTGGATTTCATGGCTAGGAGCTTCTTCTTGAAGCTCAACTTTAGATCCCTACTCTATGTTTATGTTGTTGATAGCCAAGGGAACCACATTATTACCATGAATGATGATTTCACCTTCCTTGTAAGGAAGATGAATTTCCTGATGGATAGGTAAGAAAACAACTCATAATTAAGCTAACCAAGGTCTTCCTAGGATAAGGTTGAACCCTAGTATCTCCTCCACCACCAAGAAATTGGTGATTGTGGGGAATTACTCCCCTACCACAAAATCCAAGGAGATGGACCCCTTTACAACAACCCTTGATTCATTAAAAGACTTGAGGACTATGATGGTTAGGTTGTATCTACTTGATTAAGCCTAATTATTCAATTATGGTGCATGGGATGACATTAGTTTCCATCATCAACATGCAATTGGTGTACTTTAAACTATCTTATGTGTATGGTTATGAAGCAAGGAGCCCCAGTTACTTGATCACTTTAGGGGCTAACCTTGATTTTGCTATTGCAAAATATAAGGGGAATTGACTTGACCTCCTTTAGTGAGAGAGGAATCATCACTACATGGATGGCTTCTTCATTAGTGGGGACATCCTCACTAACTAGGATGGAAGTTAACATTTTGACTAACACCTTATGATGTGTGGTGGAATTCATGATCAAGTCATACAAACTTAGAGTTGTGTTTTCTTTCTTGATGGATTTACTAACTTGGTCTATCACATTGAGGAAGTTTTTATCATTGGCCATGGGCTTGTCATCTAAATTGTGCTTTACTTCCTCCATGCATCCCAAAATGTGAACTTTGACTTTAGGTTGTGTTTGTTGTTGGGACTTTTTCTTATTGTTCTGGTTATGGACTTTGGTGTCCTCCTGTGGCTTGTTGGTTGAAGAGGGTTGTGTAGAGGAGGACATGGGTATAGCTAAAAAGGGAGTGGGCTTTGGTGAACCCACTTTATTTTGTGCCTATTTACTTATCACCCTTATCATTGGACTTTTGCTTATGTTTCTTCCTTTACTTAGTTGAAGTTTTTGGTTGTTTCCATTAGTTGTGAGGAAGAGGCAATAGTATTAGCCATGATAGAAGATTATTGTACAATTTCTTGGGCTATGGTTGTTTGGATTATGTTAGGTTGAGGCATCTTAATGACAAAAGGATCCCTTGGAGGCATTCATGATTGTACTCTTATGATGAAGGACGATCTTGAGCTAGATTATGTTAGGTTGAGGCACCTTAATGACAAAAGGATCCCTTGGAGGCATTCATGATTGTACTCTTATGATGAAGGATGATCTTGAGCTAGTCGATGCTGAACAAGACCTTTCATCACAAGGAGGGGTACTTGGATCATGAATGCTTCCCTTGGGGATTTTCAGCCATCATCAATGTTGAATTTTGAAATAATAAAAGGGCTATCATTAGCATTCAATGGATCCTTGTAGACCTGCATCGACTAATTTTGTGGCTAGACTAGGTTGGAAGCATCTACGACTAGCTCCCCCTTATCTATCATTCTTTACAAGTCATCCTTCAGTGTGATGTAGAAGTCTATGTCATGACCAAGTAGTTAGTGATAGTGGTAGAAGTAGTCTAACTTGAAATACTTAGGTAGTTGTGAATCATCTTTTTTTGCTCTAGTGGGATCTTTGGCTATTTCATAAAGCCTATCATGCTTCTTTTGGGAAGCTTTAAACATTTTTTTATATTGAATATGCCCACGTTTCAAAAGTTTGTCTTACAACTTAGATGGTTTTAGTGGAAATGTAGTATATTTGGACCTATTCTTTCTTTCAAAATTGGGTCTGGTTGTTATTGATGCAATGGCCATAGAGGTTGATGGCTAGTTATTGTACTCATTAGTGGGGGCCTTGGGGGTGGGGGTTGGTCCTTGGCCCTTGGTTTATAGTATTTCTTTCTTTGGTCACAGTTGCTATGACCACATTGTTTTGTTTATTCTTTTCTTTGTCTCTCTATGTATGTTGATTTTTATATGCTACATAGGCTACATCATGACTAGCTTTCATAGGATCCTCTATATTTTTAGTTTGAGAAAACACCTAGTTGAGAGACTATGGGTCAAGCTAATAGAGCTTAGACTTGATGAAGTCATTAATTGCTCCCTTACCTAGGGCCAATAGGTGGGCCTCAATGATGGATTCTAGTATTTCATTCAATATTCCATTCCATTGTTAAATGAATTTTTGCATAGGTATAAGGGATTCCTGCTTAACCTTCATGAGTTGGTCAAGCATTGTGTCAGGCTTCAAGTTATACTTGAAGTTGTTGACATGTTGGGCAATAAAGTCCTCCAAAGTGGATATGGATCCCCTAGGTAATGCATGGTACCAATCAAGTGCTTTCCTACTCAAGGACATAGGGAAAATCCTTATGATGGTATGAGGCCATGGTTGTAAGAGTGAGCATTCAAATCAAAAGATAATAAGGTGAGCATTGGGATCACCTTCTCTATTTTATTTGCTAAACTAGGGAATAGAGACACTAGGAGGAAGTGTCAAGGGTGGGACCATATGATTGATGGGATCATCCTGGTAGAAGTCCATGATCTTGACAATTTGTAAATTAGAGACTTTAAGCCTCTTCAACTTCTCAATTAGGTCCTGGATCATTTGAAAAGCTTCATCTAGGCCCTATGGTGGCCTTGTTAGTTGTGGGGCTTGTACATATGGTTTTGACATAAATTGTGAGGCTTGTGGCCTTGCTATGGGTTGTAAGAAAGAAGGGAATGGTTGCATTATGATCATATCTTATGGGCCAAACAAGGAAAAGGATGTTTGTGCCAGTACCTAAGACACAAATGGGATAAAGGGGGTATGTGCTCCTTGAGTTTCTTAGGATCCCATGGTGGGCTCCACATGGGTAGTTAATGGATTTGTGATGGTAAAATCTACTGTCAATGGTTGTATAGATTGAGATTGTGTAGTGAATGATATTGATAAGTTATAGGCTGTTGGTTGTGATGTTGATCAAGTTTGATGTATGACTATAACTAGCATGGGATCTACCGTAGTAGGGTAGGAGAGAGTGGAGGATGGTGGCACCATGCCCATGGAGAAAACAAAAGTGTTAGAGGAAGGTGCTATGACCTTGGATGATGTTTGTTGGAATAATCCTCCTAGGATGTCTTCAAGATTAGATTCTACATTAAATTCATCCTCCTCTTCCTAATGTTCCTTAGAGCTATGGTTGTCATCCTCCTCCTCCATTGCAATCAATTGGGCTAGGATGCTAGCATAGACATCATTGAGGGGTATTTGGTCATATGGAAAAGGGATATACATCTTCCCATCTTTGTGTATAAGCTCAAAATCCCTCTTGGCTTTTGCTTCAACACATGGAATCAGCATGCCAACCTGCATCTTAGCATAAATGAAGTTATAATGATCTTCATTTGTGACTACAAAATTAGGACTTTCCTCTTTGATCCTCAAAGATCATCTACACTCAATGATGGAAGGGTCTTTGGAGTCATAGATCCTCAAGGCTTGTTGGATGAGACCTTTGCTAGTGAGGATGAAGGACAATTTGGTGGACTGTTGGAAAGACATGGCTATAGTGTTGAGAATGGCTTAAAC
>MNCI01020067.1:280314-328581 GCA_015680685.1 Gnetum montanum
TTTTGGCATAGAAATTAAGTGGAGGTCCAAGCCCTCCTTCTAGTGCCAAGAAAACTATTGCAACTAGAAAAGTTCATCACTAGAAAGAATTGATGGATCTAGTGCATAGTAGTCCTCAACCCATGAATCCCTAAGGCCTATGGAAAAATGGGATTTGAGGTGCCCTAGCTAGTCTAGCAAATCAATCAGGGACTTACGAAATGCAAAATGGAATAAATAATATAATTGTAGATTGAAGTAATATAAATGCACTAAAATAAATGATAAATTTAATCTAAACACAAACCAAAACTATAAACTTTATTTTATAAAGAATAAAATAAAGAAGAGTTAAAAGATTATGTAGAAAGTGTGCCTAAGAGGGCAATACAAATGATGTTTTGCCTCAAGTTTCATGGGGTGAAAAATACATGAAGAAATTTGGCTATATAAAATTTTTTGGTGTTTTAATGGTCCTATTTTTTGGTGTCCCATACAATAAGTCAATAATTAACAACATTTGTAAACTTGGAGAATATTGATCGATAAGAATAAGCAGAGAATTTGACTTTGTATAAATTATAGGATTAAACATGTGGGCTAATATTTTATTATTATTGCATATCATTGAGTGGTACCTTGCCAAATTCTGAGATAACATCCATTTGGTACATAGGATTGTCAACAAGGCTTGATTGAACCATTGTTAATGGCACTACAAATTAACAATAGTAAATAACAAGAATTAATAGCTAAAATTGTGAAGACCCAATAAGGTGTTTGTAGAAAAATTTATAAAACTAAAATGCTTTTTATGACATCTGAGACACTTAAGATCTATTGGATAGAAGAAATATACATACTATGTGTTGTAAACACTTCATCAATAAAGTTACCAAGTTTTCTTAGTGATATATCAAAAAGCTTAATTAAAGTCTTAGATATAATTTTCCATTTGTGGTGACTTTGCACAAGAACAAGAAATTCCAAGAATATGTGATGCTTATTTTCAATTTGTGAGAAAAAGGATCAATTAATGAATGCAAGATGCTAGATGGCCAAAACCTTGAGAAATTTCTCTTTCATGAGTATCACACTTGACATGGTTTACAATCAATGGGTATGAACTCCTCTAGCAAAGGAAACTACAATGACCTCTCTTGAAAATACAATATTTTCTTAAGAAATCCCTAACTTAT
The DNA here is from genome assembly GCA_015680685.1 of Gnetum montanum. NCBI lineage: Eukaryota > Viridiplantae > Streptophyta > Gnetopsida > Gnetales > Gnetaceae > Gnetum > Gnetum montanum. The sequence continues at coordinate 281,493 of MNCI01020067.1, forward strand.
GTAGTAATATTCAAGGGTAGATTGAGCTCTACTATAATGATACTACTTTGATGAACCTTTTGACACCACCCTTGAGTCCAAAACTAGCTAGATGTTCCAAAGGGGATCGAAGATGGACTACATCTCAACATTCACAACACCTATAAGTAAAACATAAGTGCACATCACCCATTAGTCCATGGATTATAAGTGTATCAAGTATGCCACATGAAATCATATATATAACATGACCAATATAACACACACACACACACACATGACCACAACAAGCACACACAACCATCAGAGATACAATTCTCCTAGAGGAGTTAAGACACATTCCTACTCTAACACATGTAGTCCTAAGTCACTCTCAAAGAGAAGGGTGGTGGCCCAAGCATTAGAGCCGAAGATCCTTTGCAAGCCTACATATCCTTGTGATATAGTACACAAGGAATCAAGGCCAATGTAGTTATTTGGTGATGGTTATAATAGCATGGAACCCATGAGGATCTCCACACTCCTATGTTCCCCATTTCAAAAGGAAATAGTCTTTGATCCACTAACAAGGCATATTTTCCTACACTCTCCCTTGCTTGAAGAAAGTAATGTCCTCAAAACTTAAGTATTTTCCCATACACATCTTCAAACATGAAGGGCACACTGGATATCAAAGTTATTGAACAATTCAAATCCACTTGATAGTTGTTGACAAGAAGGTTCAATAGCTAGGGTAATCAACTTTAGAGAACAAATGTTAAACTCAACTTGATATCCAACTCAGGCTTAGAGATGTTCACACAACCCAGGTTAAGGAAGAAAAGGTTTATCCTTTTTCATGCAAATTGTACCAACCTTTCTACCTAGAGTGATACTCACTTAAGATATGAACTATTTCCTATACTTGTAATGATATAAAGGTGTAGTCTTTTAGAGGTACTAATTCCTTTGTCTCAATGCTATGCTTTCTACTCAAAGACACAACTCCAATCCTATGCTTCCTATTTGAAGACACAATCACAATCCTATATTCCTTGCTCATAAATAGTCATCAACCCATGCTTCCTTCTTGAAAAAATAGTCATAATCTTGTGCTTTCTTATAAAAAAAAAACAATCACAATCTTGCACTTCCTTTTCAAAAACATATTCACAATCTTATGATTCCTACTCGAAGGAAAATCTAGCATCTTGTGCTTCCTACTTGAAGATACAATCATCATCTTGTACTTCCTACTCGAAGATACAATCATTATCTTGTGCTTTCTACTCAAAAACAAAGTTATATACCTATGCTTCATGCTTAGAGACATAGTCAAGAACATATTGCACTTGCCCAAAGTCAAAAACAAGAACATGTACTCCACCAAACTCTCTCTTTCTCCATCCACTCACACACACATGCTCATTTTTCTCCTCTCTACCTAGAATCAATTCATGAAGGGAGTAATCACACTAGGCCAACCACATTCCAATCCTCTTGGCACTAACTATCATGTTTAAATACTAGATTCTCTACCTTACACTAAGGTGGTAAAGAACTCATGTACCTACTAGAAAGAGTTCAACAATCTTATATATTTTTATTGGTTATCCTTATTAGAGATGATAAATGGATCATAAGGCTACTGCTCAACTACATTTAAACTACAATTCTCATTTGGTCTATTACCACCACTTTTTACTTAAAGATTTTGAGAGCATTCTTGAGCATAATGCTCTTCACCACAAATGTAGCATTTTGAAGTTAAACACCTTAGAACATATTGAGAGAACCTTTCAAAACATGATCATTAGTTCCATTACTCTTGCTACTCCTAAGAAGCTTAACATTTCCCATACCCCTAGGATGAGGTTTTTTTACCTAGAGCTAGGCTAGCATAAGAGCATTAGAATTTACCAAAATTTACCTATCCATCCCCTCTCCAAGAATTATTACTCTCTTTCTTGCTCTTGAATGGCTACTCCACTACACTCTTACCATTCTTCCCCCTCTTTTAATTTAATCAAACTATTAGCAACTTAGATGGCCTCTCTAAATTGTATGATGTTTCACATTTTGAGTTCATGCTAAACCTAAGGTCTAAGGCCATTGATAAACAATCTATAATTATTGTCCTCAACCATATTTAGGATTTTTATGATGATATTTTGATATTACAAAATATACTCTTTCAATTCTTCTATGTGTTAAATCTCCTTTAGTTTCACCTAAGCTTTTTCCATAGAAGTGCATAGACAAAAATTCTTAATCAAAGCATCCTTAAACTAATCCTAGGTCTTGATGGGTTGCCCAATCCCAACTTTCTCTTCTTGTGGAATGTCAAACCACTAGGTTTTTACTGTTTCAACCAAGAATTAGGCAACAATGCAAGCTTATATTTCAGTGGAACATTCATACATATTTAAGAACTCTTTCATCTCAAATAGAAAAGCATCTATCCCAGCATCATCTCCATTGCCCTCATATATTTTTGGTTCTTTTGTTTAAAACTTGAAAATTGATTAACTCGACCTCAATGCTAGTGCCATTTCTTGCATAGTTAATTGATCTTTCACAACCACAATATCATCATCTAATCACTTTTTAAAGTCCTCAATCTCATTTTGGTGGCTCTTGTACAAGGCTTGTTGAGTTTATAGTGATGATTATAGCTTCTAATTTTCATCTTGGAGCTCTTAGTTTGCAATATAAGGATCAACAACATTGCCAAGTTTCTTTAATAAGTTCCTTAGCATAAATGTTTGAGTTAGGATGAGTTTGTGTTTGGTGATAGAGCCCAACTTTGGAAGAAAAGGATCTTTCATTAGATTAACCAACTCTTGAATCATACAAGCCTTCACTATTGTAGGTAGACTACACATGATGCTGCTATCTACTTATAATAAGTGGCTCCACTATTCTTGTATCTTTTTAGGGGATTTATCAATATCCCTCTCACTAGTTATTTTAGAATCCTCATTTTTGTGTGCATCCTCATACACATTCTTATCATCATGCACTTATTTGTGTACATGATTGCCTGACTACCATCTCCAACTAGTCCAATGTGAGGATGGGAACTAGGAGAAGAATTATCAAGATTTCAACTTCCATTGGTCTTCTTTTTGTGCATCATAGTAACACACAAATCATGAACAATGAATCTTAATCACAAACCATGTATCCAAAATCATCATGAGTTTTGAACCACAAACCACTACTCCAATACCAAGTGTAACGATATTGCTTTGATGAAGAACCATTCGAGATCAACTTTGAGTCCAAAACTAGCTAGACATCCTAAAATAAACCCAAGATGAACTACATCTCAACATTCACAACAATTACATGTACAACATAAGTGCACATCACTTGTTAGTCCATGGTTTAGTAGCATATTGAGTATGCCACATGAAATCATATATGTAATATAACCAATACGACACACATGCATGACCATAATAAGCACACAATCAAAAGAGTCATAGTTCTCCTAGAAAAGCTAAGACATGTTCTTACTTTAATGCATCTAGCCCTATGCCTTGCTCTTGCAAAGAAAGGTGGTGACCTAAGCATCAAAGTTAATGCTTGTCTATAAACCTACATATCCTTGTAACATAGTACATAAGGAATTTAGGCCAATGTAGTTCTTTGATGATGATTGTGATAGGATGGAACTTGTGAGGATCTCCATACTCCTCCATCCTAGTTTCATGGGTAAGAAACCTTCGATCCACCAAGAAGAAACAATAACAATAGTAAATAATACAAATTAATAGTTGAAATTATGAGGATCCAATAAGGCATTTCTAGAAAAATTTATGAGAAAAAGGAGCAATTACCAAATGCAAGATGCTTACTAGCCAACAATTCAATAAATTTCTCTCTCATGACTACCACACTTGACATGGTTTATGATAGATGTATATGAACTTTTTCTGCAAAGAAAAATATGATGACTCTTCCAAAAGTACAATATTTCATTAAGAAACTCCTAACTTACGTAGTAATATTTAAGGGTTGATCGAGCTCTCCTGAAGAGCTTTGGAATGTCCCATGTAGCATCTAGTAAATTGTAGTTTACTAGTTTTCTACATTTTTCATAGCCTTGAAGAACTATTAAAATATTTGATAGCCACAACACATAGCTCAAATCCAATGCAGAAAATTATAAAAGATTCAAGTTCAATGACATCAAGAAGCAACACTGGTAAGAGCAAAAGGCATAAGACCAAAGTGTTTCCACTAGAAAATACATGTTTTTTCTATGCTATAGGTATAGGTATTATGACATAGCATGCTCAGTATCTTAATACTAAATCTCCCATGCAATCCTTTTCATTAGGCCTTTCATTTATATCTTATCCAAGGAAGAATTAATATATGATAACTATTTTGGAAAGTGCTAGTGGTTGATTGAACCAATCTCACTAAATGCCAAAACAATACATTAAAGTTTGATTTAGTACTTTATTACATAGAATGGGCCAAATGAATCTAAGTTTGTAGAGGGGATGCTTTAATTATGAATGAATGGTGATTGCCATGACATCCATTCCATTGCTTCAATGAAAGAATAGACAAACTTCTTTAGTACATTTTTATTGCTATTTCTAGGCATGTGTATGTCCATGCACATCATATGCGAAGATGTATGCATTATGAAAGAAATAGGAGATAAATTTTCCCATACATGTGTATGTCTATGCACATTACATGTGAAGATGTATGCATTATGAAAGAAATTGTGGACAAAATTCTAATAGTAAGACATTGTGGAATTAGATGTATGCTTTATGAAAGAAATATGAAAGAAATTGTGGAAAAAATTCTAATTGTAAGAAATTGTGGAATTAGATGTATGCATTATCCTAACTATTTGTACATAATTCAATAATTCAAGAGGTTTAAACTTGAACTTGTAACCTCTATTTTATTATTTAAATTTCATACCATTATTGTGACTAGAATTCATTTTTATATTATCTAAACATGTGTTCCTAGGTTCCATCCATGCCTGCCAACAGGCATGATGGATGAAGGCCATCGAATATGCATGCGATGGAAACATTGCATTAAAGACATACTACGGAAGTTTTTATGCTCTTCCCCATTTCAATAGCTCAAATATAAAAGTTAAACTTATAAAGTTTAAATCTAGCTTCATTGTGATGTCCATGGGTATATAAATAAATTCTTTAAACGAAGCTAAATTTAAAATCTTATTATGTCTATAGATTATCTAGATCTATTGGGTAGCTGAAATATATATGTTATGAGTTTTAAAAGCATCATTAAGAAAATTATCAAGTATTCTTGGTAATATTTAAAACAAATCTACTAAAATTGCAATTGTGTGAAATATGATGGCTAGATGTTTCACAATAGAATTAGATAGATCTCATCTATAAATCTTTATTAAATAAGATGAGATCGTATTCATGTAATTCTTATCCAATTCCATGTTTAGTTTGTCCTATATTAAGAAGATCCTTAAATAAGATGATAAGGATAAACCCCATGATTTCTAAGATTCATGCTTATCTCTCCAAATCTATTCTTGGGAGATCACAGCCTATATAATTATAGTAGCACATATTCATTTATGAGATAGAAGGAATATAGAAGAGATAGTGAAGTAAGAAAGTTTTACACAAGTGTGCTTGTTTTAACAAGGTTCTTTATTTCATTTAAGGTTAGATCATAGATTTAGGGCCCTTTAGATTCTTCATTTGGTATCAAAATAGGTTAGCTCAGATTCTTGATAATAGATATTTCTAGAATGGCCCAAAATCACGGATCCATTGAAACACCACAAAATTTCGGGTCTCGACATCTTGACTACAAATTTGGCTAAGTGTCAAAATGGTGACACTTTGCCCATATCTTTCCAAGTGTTGAGTATAGTCAGCTCCAAATTGCCAGATTTGCAAAATTTTTCCAAGTGTCAGAACGATGGCACTTTCTGCACCTTGTTACATTGTGTAGCATAGCGTAGTGTAGCATCCTATTACACTATGTAGCATAGTACAATGTAGCACCCAATTACGTTATATAGCATAGAACCTTGTTACGCTGTGTAGCATGGCATAGTGTAGCATCCTATCTACTGCAGCGTAGCACCCATGTTTACTGCAGCATAGCATCCATGTCTACTACAGCGTAGCATCCTATCTACTGTAGCGTAGCACCTTGTCTAGCATTGTAGCCAGCATTCCATGTCCTGCACGTAACATGGAACAAGCATGGTCTCACCCATCGCACTGCCACGTGGCACCTAATCCACATTTTGGGCTAACCCTAGCCCTATAAATACCCCTACATCCTCTTTTAAAAAAGAAGGGGAAAAGAGAGGGTTTGGCTTTCATTTTTCACTAGTAAGACAGTTGGCACTTCCATTTGGCATTTGGCACTTTAGCATCTTGGCATTTAGCTCCATGGGTGAACGAGACCCAAAGCACACTACATCGGTAGAGAGGCACAGCTACACTACACGGTATACTATAGCCCCATTGCGGCCCCATGGAACATCACATGGTACACCATAACTACCAACCTGACAAGCACAATCCAACACAGTGACTACTAGACTTCATAGCCTAACACCACCAAGGCTGTGATTGCACTCTCATTGTGCCTATTATACATTGTGTATACCTTTGTGAATTAGCTATGCCCCCTCTTTTGGGGCAGTGCATCTTCTTACTTAAACTCTCTTTTTGTCTTATTACAGCATTTACTTTGCATTATCAAATGTTTTATCGTGTCTACTATCCCAATTATATGCTTTGATACGTTTCTACTATTGCGCATCCCATGTTTTCTTTCATTTTAACCATTGCGTGTTATATTTCAAAGTTATTACTCACAAAAGGTTATTTGACACCTTGTAAGTCCTTGTCTGATCGACTAGATTGTTCAGGGCACCCCATTTCCATTTTCTCCAACACAACCCTTGCACGAATTCGAGGTTAGGCTGTATGCCTGATAACATCTTGGTGTTCTAGCCACCGAGGTTTTTAGATGTCATAGTTTTTGGTGCTAGAAGGAGGGCCTGAACAATGTCCTGTGTAGCGTAGTGGCTACATCACACGTAGCGTAGCAGGTACACCCTGCATAGTGTAGCAGCTGCGTGATGCATAGCATAATAGTGTAGTAGGTACACCTTGCATAGCATAGCAGCTACATCACGTGCAGCGTAGCATGCATTACACACTCCAGCTTAGCAAGCATAGCAAGCTCCAACATAGCGAGTGTAGCACTAGAGTTGGTCATTTTTAGCAGTTTTCATACTTAGCATTTTTTCTATACTTTTATACTTAGCCATTTTCTTGCTACTAACAGACTTAGTCATTTTTGTGCTATTTCTTAGAGTTAGCCATTTTATGCAAACAAAAACTTTCACAACCGATCTGTGAATATGAATCTAGATCAACCTTCCATGTTGGTATCTAACACATTTGACACTACAATCCAGCCAAAGCATGCTGTGTAGTAAGCCATGAACAATACAATTTTTTGATGCTAAAATCCAAGTAGGACTACTAGTGGATTACCTTGATTTGGAGGCAAAATAAGATTATGAACGAGTCCACCAGAATGGATGGGAGTACAACCCCTCCTTGTTTGACATAATCCCACTCACAGATCCCTACCACCAGTTGTTGTCCCAACTCATCTGTGCAAATAAGCATGATGCAAGGACAACCTATGAGGAAGCCTCACAGAAGGAAGAAGATGAGTTCGAGGTCCACTCTGAGTGTGAGAGCCTTCTCTACAACTTCTTCCAACGACCACTTCCTAGTACAGCCCCTCCTCGATTCGGTTCACCTATCCTCTCTAAAATGGTGACCATGCCAATTCAGCCTTCCTGGCAAGAAACTAATGCATTTTCCCAACACTATGCTCATGTAGGGGCCACCTCCCAACCCTAGACAACTCAGGCATCCTATGTTCCACTTGTCTCATTGGCATCTACAGTGTCCATCCAACCCACTCATGTGTGGCCTACTTTGATCATTGCATCCATCAATTAGCCAACACATCAATAACCCCTTTGCTATGATGTTAAACTGGCAATGCCTATTTGCTACGATGTTAAACTGGAAACAATCATTTGCTACAATGTTAAATTGGAAAACTTCACAACCAACAATTCTGCCCTATGCTATGCAACCAACCCAAGCCTAGCTAATGCAATCGGTTGGCACATCCCCAAGCTTGGATTAGGCATTCCAGTTAATCCAAAGCTTTACGAAGGAGATCAAACGACTTAAAGCTACCTCCTCTGGCACCATCAAGGTGGTGGACTTCTACCAAGATGATTCCATAAGTCCTATGGTACCACCTCTAACTCTTCCAACTGGGATCCAGCTGCCTCAATTCACCAAGTACAATGGTGAAGGGGATCCTAATGTAAACTTGGTCACATTTTGATTTGAGTGCCTACTCTTTCAAGCCTAGCCACATGCCATCATGCATGTGTTCCCCATGTCACTCATGGAAAAGGCCTTAGACTAGTATTGTGTGCTACCCAAGGCCTTAATCTCCTCTTTGGAGGATCTCATAAGCAAGTTTGTAACATGCTTCAGGTACAACCTAAAGCCTAAGGCAACCCTCGACTAGCTCATGCAGGTTAAGCAGGGGCCTCTAGAGCCTATGCCAAAATTCCTCCAACATTGGAATGCTACATTGAGTAAAATGCATGAACCCTTAGCAGAGACACATCTATTGGCCATCTTTAAAGGTGTAGTAAATGACTTCATTAAGTCCAAACTATATTATCTAGCCCCAAAGTCTCTTAGCCAAGCCTTTGTCCAAGGCAAAAGCATAGAGGAAGCAGTGCAAGCTAGCAATGATCCAACTTATGTGGCCTATAGAAACCAAAATCACAAGCAAAACATAATAGTGGCAATAGTGGCCACAAGCACAAAAGTAACCAACCAGGGCCCAACAGCTAAGCAGCCTAAGGCCCTAGCTAACAAAACCACTAACTCTAGTGCCAACTAGTCTACATCAGCAGGGGCCACCCCAAGGCCCAACTTTCAATGTAAGAACCACTCAAAGTATACACCACTACCAATGGAACCCTCTAAACTATTGGAGAAACTCCTGAAAGTTGGGCAAATCCAATACAAACATGTATCAGTGATTACCTGCCAAAAACATGATAGGTACTGCGAACTACTAAGGAACCCCACATTAGCAGTACCAAACGAGCCTCTGGTCCCACAACATTTTAAATTAGACTAATACTATCATTACGACTAGTTTTCTGATCATAGTATGGAAAACTGTCATGCTTTGTAGGATGACCTACAAAGAATGATAGAATGGGGCCAATTAGTGCTAGACATAGTGAGCCAATCCAATGTAGATGACACTTCCTATGTCATAAACTCCATTAGCATAGCTGACAAGCCTAAACTTGTGCAACAACCTTTTGTGATCCATGTGCCTCTTAACAAGGCAAGGGTCCCCTCAGCCTCCATAAGCAAGAGGCCTCCCTTTGTTATCAAAGTGCCACCTTAGGCATCCACAATACCCTTTGTGGTCAAGGTTCCAAACCAATTTTCTGCTAAGATGTTAAATTGGCATGATGCAGCAACAAAAACCTTTAAGCAATCTTTGATCATCAAGGTGCCACAACGAGTTGGTCACACAACAACTCCTAAATCACCATTTGTCATAAGGGTACCACAATGTGATGGCCCCTCACCTACCCAAAGCCCAAGAGTGGGCAATGTCTCAATCTCTCCTCCCTTGAGGGTCGATCCCATTAGTAACTCAGGTAGGTCTACCAAATGGCAACATAAGAGGACAAATGAGTATCTCGCAACCCCCATGGCTAAAGCAGAGGCCATAGCTAGTACGCAACAACCAAACACTGGGATCCCTATCCCCAAGCAGGCCAAGAAAACCAAGCCCAAGTCCCCTCTGTGAGAGATCTATCTCTCAAGCCACATGGAGGAAGTCAAGGCCAACACAACGACTAATGATAAAGACTTCATAGCTGCACTAACCCAGGTGAAAAAAATGCTCAAGCAAAAGAACACAATGTTGAGCTTGTACGACCTAGTCATGACCTCATCTGCTCACTGCCAAGCATTGGCACAGATCTTCACCTCCATTCCTATTATGGAGGACATCCCTGCAAATGAGGCATCCATTTGTGTAACAATGTTGCCCCCTAGACCACAAGAATTGAGTTCAACATCCCTAGTGTTCTGCGACGAAGCAGTCAAAGTCAAGCTCGAACGAGGGGAGGTCACTACAGCTCCACTATCCATTAGCATATGTGTTGGGTAGTGCACCATCCGCAGAGTGCATCTCAATGATGGTGCAGCAAAAAACATGATTTTGTACTCCATCACCAACAAACTAGGCCTAGTAGATGAAATTAGGCCAACCAAAACCACATGTCTAAAATCCTTCAACGGATCATGCATCATTGTCAAGGGTACAATCAAATTAGCCTTTGTGGGAGGAGAGAAATTCCCCACTAGTGTAGATTTCACTGTCATAGAGGAGATGCTAGGTTTCAACATGATTCTAGGTAGGCCTTGGCTAGCGCAACTAAGGGCCATCTCCTCTCCCATCCACTAAGAAATCCACCTTCCATACGAAGGTGGTCAAGTTATCATCCATGGTGACAACACTTCCTCTTTGATTATCCATAACATAGACATGGTGCAAGTTTTGGAAGAGGAGTTGCTTGGTGGTACACCTATGACAACCAATGCAGCGCTTAAGGCTAACACACCCAAACAAGTGGTTGAAGCTAGTAGCCTCCTAGAGAATCCTATGCCTTGCACGCTCCCTAATCCACACCTAATTAGGAAGCAACTATGTGACCAAGACTTTCCCTTGGCCAAAAATGTGCTAGGTGCTTACCTACCCTTTCCCTCAATTGGCCATGAATTTTTAGTTTTTTCTTGAGTTGCATTTGTTCATGCATTTACATTGCACCTACTTGCCTAGTTTACATACTAATTCACTTTGTTTATGAATTTCTACTTTGTTTACACATTCATCTACTTAGCTCATGCATTACATTGAAAAAACAACAAAAACATATGCCCCTAAAAGGCCTTAAACTAGCCTATGGCCTAGAACGACCTAAAACTATCACTTTTTGCATTGCTTTTCTCTCATTTGTACATTTTAACTCTATTTATGATAGGTGTTGCTTGATGTTGTTTTCTTTTTAGTTGATGTTTGTAGGATCTTGTAGGCACACAACATGACTACATATGTAGCATCGCACCTTACACAAGCAAGGTAAGCACTAGTCCACTATGACTATAAACTAGAATAGATTGTCCTTGGGTCATGATGTTAAACTGCCATAGCAACCTGTCCTTGGGTCATGACGTTAAACTGACACAATAGCTCATCCTTGGGTCATGAGGTTAAACTGGCACAACATCCAATATCCACTATGACATTAAACTAGCATACAACAGTTTGCTAGGACTATAAACTAGCACATCATTGTCTGCCAGGACCTTAAACTGGGTTCATGATCTACCAAGACTTTAAGCTAGCATGTTGTTGATCTGATTCAAACACTTGCCATTACCTTTAGAGGACTCATAACATCATCATCCTAGCACTTTCACTGGCTTCCTAAGCACTTGCAACTAGCACAACATTTGACATATTTGCAACATCTTTGCATCTAGCACCTACAACATCTCCACATCTGATATTTGCTCTAGTAATTCATGTTTTTTGGTTTTCTTTTCTTCTCTAAGTTGTGTTTGCAAAACAAAACCTTGGAGGCAGTCATGCAAAGATGCATCTCATCGTAGTAGCAAGTCATAACATTGCGTTGATGTGCATGATTGGACTAGTTGAGCCACTCAAGAGTGCACATTCCTCTCATCCTTATTACAACCTATTTACATCCACTCCTTCATCCCAATATCCTCTCATCTCCCACCTACTCATGATTGCACATCCCTTTGATGCATATGCATTGTGACCTACATGGCATCTTCCTTCATGTCAACTGTAGATTCCATGGTGAACGTAACACAACTCGTCCCATGGGGAGCCTCTATTGGCTAGTTAAGGCCCAAGTGAATGTAATGCGAATCATCCTTGGGAGGAAACATCTATTCTACAGATGCAATGTGGTTGCATGAAAGAAAAGCCCATCTTCTCAATGGCCAACTTGCCGCTAACATTCAGTAGTAAGTCAAACCCAAAGAAGCTTCACCAAAAAAAAGGAGAATGGGGAAAAACACATCCCCAAGAAAATTGACAATGTTGCAGCTTCACAACTGGTCTAGTATTGGATCGACTTTGACTCTCTCATGAGTACTCTAATGAGAGGTCAACGTTTTCAGAGGCAAACTACTTCATGCCATGGTCACCGTTAGCCATGTTGACTTCCCATTTTACATCATGATTTTTCCACCATTTAAATTTCATCTCCCTAGCATTGCCTATACCCCTTATCCCTTAGCATACTCTTATTCCCATGGCACTCTTGAGCATGGTGAAGTAACATCTGATCTTGTACTGATGAGTGATGTTGGTTGCATGACTGCTGTGGTGTTTTGTAATTCTTGATTGATGTCTCTTAGGCCACTCCTCCAGACGTCAACAAAGAGGGGCCATTGAAACAACAAAAAATTTTAAGTCTCGACATCTCGACTACAAATTTGGCTAAGTGTCAAAATGGTGACACTTTGCCCATATCTTTCCAAGTGTTGAGTATAGTCAGCTCCAAACTTCTAGATTTGCAAAATTTTTCCAAGTGTCAGAGTGATGGCACTTTCTACACCCTGTTACACTATGTAGTGTAGCATAGCGTAGCACCCTGTTACAATGTATAGCATAGCGTAGCGTAGCACCCTGTTACACTATGTAGCATAGCATAGTGTAGCACCCATGTCTACTACAGCATAGCACCATGTCTACTGTAATGTAGCACCCATGTCTACTGTAGCATAGCACTCATGTCTACTATAGTGTAGCACCCTATCTACTGTAGTGTAGCACCCTATCTACTACAATGTAGCACCTTGTCCAACATTACAGCCAACATTCTGTGTCTCGCATGTAACATGGAACGAGCATGGTCTCACCCACCATACTACCACATGACACCTGATATGCATTTTGGGCTAACCCTAGCCCTATAAATATCCCTGCATCCTCTTTTGAAAAAGAAAGAAAAAAGAGAGGGGTTGGCTTCCATTTTTCACTAGTAGGGCAATTGGAACTTCCATTTGGAATTTGGCACTTTACCATCTTGGCATTTAGCTCCATGGGCAAATGAGGCCCAAAGCACACTACACCAATAGAGAGGCATAGCTACACCTCATGCTACACTGCAGCTCCATTGCAGCCCCATGGAACATCACATGGTACACCGTGACTACCAATCCAATAGGCACAATCCAACACAATGATCACCAAACTTCACGACCTAACACCACCAAGGCTGTGACTATGCTCTCACTATGCCTATTGTACACTATGTATAACTTTGTGAATTAGCTATGCCCCCTCTTTTGGGGTGGTGCATCTTCTTACTCAAACTCTCTTTTTGTCTTATTATAGCATTTACTTTGCATTATCAAGTGTTTGATCATGTCTACTATCCCAGTTACATGCTTTGATATGTTTCTACTATTGCGCATCCCACATTTTCTTTCATTTCAACCATTGCATGTTATGTTTCAAAGTTACTTCTCACAAAAGGTTATTTGACACCTTGTAAGTCCTGGTCTAATCGACCAGATTGTTCAGGGCATCCCGTTTTTGTTTTCACTAGCACGGCCCTCGCACGAATTCAAGGTTAGGTTATATGCCTGATAACCTCTTGGTGTTCCAGCCACTAATGTTTTTGGATGTCACATCCATGTCTCTCCAAGTTCCTGTCTTTAATGGAGAGAATTATGAATATTTGGACAATCAAGATGCAAACATTTTTTATCTCACATGATCTATGGGATCTTGTTGAAAATGGATTCTAAGATGTTGATCAAGCAACATTTCAAGCCTTGATGGAAGATGAAAAGAATGAAGTTAAGAAACTTCGTAAGAAAAATGCAAAAGCATTATTCATCATTCAATCTGGGTTATATTTGATAATCTTTCCCAAAATTATCATGCATTGAACTAGCAAAGCTGTATGGGATGCACTAGAGATTGCATATAAGGAATCATTAAAAGTTCATGTTGTCAAGTTACAAGTATTAAGGAAAGATTTTGAATCTTTGTGCATGCTAGATTCAGAGAATATTGATCAATACATTAGCTAATTTCAACAGGTTTGAAATGGACTTGAATCTTGTGGAGAAATGCCTAAGGAAAGGCATGTTATTGAAAATATCCTTTGAAGTGTAACCAGATGATATGATTCCATCATTGTGGTTATTGAAGAAGCAAGAGATCTTGATAAGATGACAATGGTTGAGCTCATAGGAAGCTTAAGGACATATGAGCAAAGAATTGTTGATCATGAGGATTTAACAAAAAATGCATTTTAAGCATAATCTTAAAGGACATCCAATCAAAAATCAAAATCAAAATCAACATCAAAGATCCTTAGGTGAATCCACATTTAGAGGACATGGATGCGGTCATGGCAGATCTAGAGGTTGTGGTCATGGAAGATCGAATCAATCAAAGGAAGGTAAGCATTGTGATTTTTGTGGTACCAACACCCACAATACTCTTGAATGTTGATCAAGGAAGAAGTATGAAAATAAGGGCAAAGAAAAAATTGTAGAAGATGAAGATCAACAAAAAGGTGAGAAATTATTTTACACTAAAAAGGAGGAATATCAAGTCTTGATCTCTACAAAGGTACCAGATGCTGGCAACAACAACAATATTTGGTATGTTGATAGTGGGTGTAGCAATCACATGACATGAAATAAGAAACTATTCTTAAGTCTGGAAAAATATGATGGGAAGGTAACTATAGGTAATGGGAAGAAGTTAACCATTATTGGGATTGGATCACTTGCCTTCATAACAACTCAAGGTAACAAGTATGTTATTTCCTAGATCTAATTTATTTCAGATCTTTTAAAGAATTCATTAAGTGTGGGGCAATTATGTTGCAATGGGTATCATGTTGAATTTGAAAAAGATGTTTGTAAAATTTCTAAGGTAGATGATGATAAAGGTATTGCCATTATTCGTATAAGCAAGAATTAGATGTATAAGTTGTAGATGTAAAAGGATGTTCAATGTCTCACTGTCACTAAAGACATAGCATGTTGATGGCATGATCGGTTAGGACATGTCAACTTTGGCTCAATAGACAACATGAAAAAAGGAGAAATTGTAAGAGGTATGCCAAATTTTTCTTTTCTAGATAATCATGATTGTGGCATATGTTAACTAGGAAAAATTACAAGGTTGCCATTTCCTAGAAAAGAACATAGATCTCAAGAAAAATTAGATCTAGTTCATATGGATCTATGGGATCCCATGCAAACATTAAGCCTAGGTAAAAACCAATATATGTTAATCATAGTGGATGATTTCTTAATATTTTCTTGGGGATATTTTATGAAATTAAAAGATCAAACATTGGGATTTTTTCAAGATTATAGGGTGTAAGTAGAAAATCAAAGTAACAATACAATTAAGAAAATCAAAACAAATCATGGTGGTGAATTTTTATCAAATGAATTTGATGAATTTTGCAAGAAAAGTGGAATTATTCATCAAACTACCACATTGTTTGCACTTCAACAAAATGGCATTGCTGAGAGGAAAAATAGAATAGTGGTTGAAATAGCAAGGTGTCTATTTCAAATGTTAGGTTTAGGAAATAAGTTTTGGGCAGAAGCTTGTGCAACATCAATTTATCTTTTCAATAGGGTGCCGTTAAGATCAATTCAAAATAAACCACCATATGAATTATGGCATGGTTATCCACCCAATATTTCTCATTTGAAAATTTTTGGTTCACCTTGCTATGTGCAAATCCTTGCAAAAAATTGGCAAAAATTAGATATGAAAGCTATACCTTGTATTTTCATTGGTTATGCGACAAAGTCCAAAGCCTATAAATGTTATGATGAAAATAATAAAAAGGTGATAGAATCACATGATGTGATTTTTCAAGAAAATTTTAGCGATGTTAAAATTACAGAACATGAAGTCATGATAACCAATATTGCACAAAGTGAATTAGATCTACAACCATCTCAATGTGATGGTTTCACCAGCGATATGCAACAATAGTCTTCTTTGAATAGTAGCAAACACAAGAGATCTACTATTTCCAATTTGTTGTAGTAGGTACTAAAAAATAAGGTTGATGTGGGGCCTCTACAACAAAATAATCTTTCTTGTGGTAGAAAAAATCTGATTGATGAACATATGTAGGCCTCCAACTTCCAATATGTGCAATTTCCTTCTTTTTCCCAGCACTCTTCATGATATACCGAATCCCAATTACATAGCATGGGAAGTCACAACAGATTTTAGTTGTAGCCAAATTCTCATACAATTTGTGGATCCAACAATTACAACCCAAGCCATACACAAATTGCTATCCAAAACTCCCATCACATCACCATCCATCACCCAAACAATACACAGATTTCTTGTTTATGCATCATGAAGGCCTCGAAATTCTAGCCGAATTCTTCTCACTATTTTGATCATGTCCAACACTCTAATGCATTGGGAAGATTCATGTAGATAATACCAGATTCAAGTCCAGCACTTCACCACCAATAAACATTCTCATCCATGGCACACAAACTAGCAGAAATTTGCCTACTATTGCCAACTTTGGATATGAATCTATGATAGTAATAAGCCCAAACCAATGACCAAGATTTTTTGCATATCATATACAACCATGACATGGTCATAAAGCTCATAATGTAGGGATCCTAGCTACCCAAACACAACATTTTCCACATTTGCATCAATGTTAAAATTTGAAGATAGATTGTATAGCTACTAATCATTTGTTTCCTCATTTTATGGAATCAATCCCACCTAAAACTACTTCCAATGTAGCTCCACGTTGGAATAAAAATCATAATGTTTCTCACACCAATACTATGTAGCAGTGTGATCAGATATCATTCCCTCTTATAGGCCAAACCTCTGTAGTAGCACCATCATAAATCATTCCATTTGGAACACATTCTACATCAACAATGTCCACTCCACAATAGATTCCATCCACATCCTAGTTGGCTACCTATCATCCAACCTCACAAATGCTGGATATGAATTTCAATAGGTGCATGACCCGTAGTCACTTTAAGGATAACAATGTACACCCAACCCAGAATGTGGTAGATAATGAAAATGCTATCGTCACCATCATGGACAATGAATTCTTTGTGCTACTTATGTTGATGGGGGATTAATGATGGTTTGCTGGAACCATTCACAGTTGTTAAAGCTACACTAGATAACCATTGGATTGCTACCATGGAGAAAGAGCTGCAACAAATTCACAAAAAATAATACTTGGTGCCTATTCCTCCTCCATATGGTAAGCCAATAATTGGTTTAAAATGGATATTTAAAATTAAGAGAAATTAGTATAGTAAAATATAAAAATTCAAAGCTTACCTGGTCACCAAAGGATAGCTCCAATAACAAGGTAGAGACTTTGATGATAACTTTGCTCTTGTTTCATAGATGGAATCTATGAGAATCTTTCTTGCCATTGCTACACAAGCTAGCTATGTGGTTTATCAATTGGATGTGGCCTTTGCATTCCTCAATGGACTTCTTAATGAAGAAGTTTACATGGAACAACCACTAGGCTTCATTGATGAAGGAAAATGAAATCATGTTTACAAGCTTCATAAAACATTATATGGGCTCAAGCAAGCTCCACATGCATGGTATGCATGTATTCATGCATTTTTCATGCAAGAAGACTTCACTAATCTTCAGTCCCAAACAACTATATACAAAAAGATATCTAGAGATGATTATATTTTTATTTGTTTATATGTGGATGATTTAATCTATTTTTCATCTACAATTGCATTAGGAAATAATTTTCTTAATGCCATAAAAAAAGAATTTGAAATGTCTGATCTAGGGATGATGTCATACTTTTTGGGTTTTCAAGTTATCCAAAGAACAAAATCAATTTCCATATGCCAAATGAAATTTGCCCAATCCTTAATTGAGAAATTTAGCATGATTAATTGTAATCATTCAAATTCACCACTTTTCCTTGGTACAAAACTTACCAAGGATGAAAAATCCTCATTTGTCAACCCTTCACTATATAGATCCCTAGTTGGTAGTCAAATGTATCTCTCCAATACTCATCTAGATATCCAATATGTTGTAAATTACCTTCCTTAGTTTATGCAAGATTTGCATGAATCACATTGGGAAGCTACAAAATGGGTTTTGCGATACCTAAAAATTACTACAGATTATGGGATCACATTTCATCAACATAAAAATTTCAAGATATGGGGATACACTAATGTAGATTGGGGAGGCAACCTTGAAGATTGAAAGTCAACCTTTGGTTTTTGTTTTTTCTTTGGTCCATCACTTATCTCCTAGGGATCAAAGAAGAAATATATAGTCGCACTCTTAACCATAGAAGTATGTTAATTTTTATATATATATATCCCATCTCATGTGGCCTCAAGTACATCTCTAGTGTTCCCTATTTAATATAACCAAGGTTTGATATCTCCAACACATCAAAGCCTCCTAGATTAACATCATAATTCATGAAGTTTACAACAAGGATACAACATTCTAATTACTTAAATTGTAAAGATATTATTCTAAGATAGATCATTTCTAAATCTGCTAGACATGATGGCCTTTAGGCAAGACAAATTTAGCATAGATTCTCTAGAGTTTAAGTCATTGGATTTCTATGCCAAGATTTAATCAAAACAAAGTTATACATGAGAAGTAAGTGATATGTGGCTTAGGTGGTCAGCTCACTGCTTTTTTTGTAAGAAGTTGCAAATTCAAGTAATAATTAAAAGTATCATTAAATTCCTATGTAATTATTTCAATATTTCAGGTTGGCTACATGTATTAAGATATGCCTATGGTTAGTTTATTTATGTACATATTGATTAGTAGTGTGTGTTAATCAAGAACTTCTTATTTGGAAGGAGTTTCCTTAATGCTATGAGAAAGTATACACCATCATGGAAGCTATAGGAAGTAGTTGCTACCATTAACAATTATCCATGATTATTAGTTTTTTGAAGGAAAGATTTATAGATTACTCTTGGTCTCAATTGCCATTGAATTATCCATTTAGAAATGGTCATGAAGAAATTCTTAATGAAGATTTTCAATAGGGATATGTAATGAAAAATTAGTATGAAGATATCCTTCCTCTAATATAAAATAATGTGTAATATGAATTTAATATACAAAATCAACATCAATTATCATTTTCTTAGTATCAAAGAATTAAACTTGGAATGCATAAATTAAAAGATTGAGATAGAAAACACAATTAGTTAAGTTCCATACAACTAGAGAAACATACATATTCATTATTAATGCATATCAAAATAGACCATTAGAAATGAAATAGCTTTCATTATTAAGTGATGTAAAATATTTTATATTTATTTTTAAAAACAAAGAAATACTAGTATAAAAGACTTGACCACAACTAGTTATTGTCAGAACATATCATAGGTTTAAAGTTCCTCCAAGAATAGGAGAGGAAAATTGATCGATTATTATTAGGCAAAACTGCTACTACACTATTTATTTAGAGACGTAAAATATGATCTAAGCAAAAATGATGAAAAAATTGCTTAAATAGATATTTTTTTGACACATATATAAAATTAAATAGAAGATATTTGATAAATATTTTGAATGTGCTTGCAAAGAAGAGAGGCAGTGTAGAGAAATCATTACTACAAAACAAGATCATATTAAATATGATTTTGAAATCTATGGCAAAAAATTAGTGGTGCATTGGAAGCCATTAAGAAAATAATTTATAGTCCCTAGTATAAGCCTCCATAGTGACCATTGTATGTCATTGTTGAGTTTGACTCTTACATTAGGATACCATATGATCAAGAACATCATAGAAAAGTACCTATTCTACGACTCATATGTGAAAGATCTCACCAACTACCATTGAGATTAGCATAGGTTTTAACTATACATAAGTCATAAGGAATGACCTTAGAAAAAGCATGTATAGATGTCAATAGTAAAGAAATAGAAGATCTTACATTTGTAGCACTATCTCGAGTGAAGAGTATTGATAGTTTAAAGATATTCCATCCAATTTTCAAAGAAAGACATATGAATATATCAGAGACTTCTCATCTTCAACATAGCCTAGATAAAGAGCAATGCATTAAGTCAAATAAAGAATGATTTATCAATTTTGATGTTATGTATATATACTATCATGGATGTTCAAACATATATTAATATGCACTTTTTAAATTTTGAGTATCTAGACATTCATTAATCTTTATGCATTTTTCCTTATTTTTAATTTTTGAACAATCAATAGATTCTTATTACAATATCTTCTATTGCTTCTTTTGTACATTTTCATAAAAATTTATTAACTTTAGTAAAATAATGTATAACTGATGAGTAGCAGGTACTGCCTACACCCAACCATACAAATCACAAGCTTTCACATGCAATCCAATCAAATTCCATGGATGGAACTAGTGTGGTATCTAGATTGTTAAGCATTGATCGTAGGTCATTATCTTCTCATTTGGACTAGTGGTAGCTTTATGATGTATGGTTTAGTCCAAAGTGAGGCATATGATTATGATGTTTTTGGTGCCTTAAACTAACCTTAATAATAACATAGAAATTAATTATTTAATCTAATCAATAACAGGAAGATAAATGCTAAGTTAGCTTAAGGCTGATGAGTGTTCATTCCTAGCTTGTTGTACACATCATGAACTTACATATCCACTACAAGGATTACCAAGTGTTATGCTACTAGGCAAACCAACCAATAACACTACTGGGATTATGAAACGAATTCATGTTTATGCTTGAAACTAGTCACACTGATTCTGCTAATTAATTAACATGTATGGAAATGTAAATATTAAGTAGTTACATGGAATATAAATTACATTGAAAGTAAATATATTCTATGCCAAAGTGCTTCAACGAATATGAATCAATCTTAATCTTATTCTTATTCATGGAATTTTTCTAGGTACAATGCCACTAGAATAAGATGTCGTACAACTAACTCAAATCCACACTACAGCCACTCACTAACTATTTGCTAAGATTATGGGAGAAAACTACAAGAGTCTAGCTACACTATTGACCAAATTGTGCCAAACACACGATGGGTGTTTGTATATTTATAGGAAAATACAAGCATTACATTGACAAGAATTCATTAACACATTGGGATGCATTGATGGGGATGCGTCAATGCATATAAGATGCATTACCTATTAATGCATTAATGCATTTTCATCCACACATATGCCATGACGCATGTAAGATGCATCAAAAGGGATAAGTTAATGAGGCTTTGTTGATGAGGATGCATTGACAAAGTTTCCTAACATATCATGTATCATCATACCCCCATAGCTAACTAAAAACGCATCCTCAAGTTATATATAAAAGAATGATGTTTCATTACAAAAATTGTGGGGTGACCAAGACTAGATTGGCTATCATTACAAAATTGGAGTGCGACATTAGAAAATTTTATTCAATTGGATGTGTTATAGAATGATAAATTTTATTCAATTGGATGTGTTATAGAATGATAAAAAAACTAGATAGATATTAAAGTTTACAAAATTATAGAGGTTTGCAAAAAATTTGCTAAAGATGAATCTTCTTATTTTCCCTAGCAGTGGTAGTCTTTCCAACCTTGATTGTTATGTTGATGCTTCTCTTTATGTAGAAAATTCTTGAATAATAGACTAGTATTTCTTCTCATCATCCCATAGATCCAAAAAACATATGATATTTAAGCTTTAATCATTGTATGTGCTACTATTTTTCCATGGGCATATCCTCCTTTGTGCTCCTCTTGGCCTCTTTTCCCTGCCTTGCAAAAGGCCTTCAACCATAGGCTTTTCTTTTAGCATCAACTACAATCATCAAAGGATTAACATTAGTTTTGGTATATTTTCCTTAATAATTAACCCTTTTTTAATTCCTTAGTTAGCTTAAAATGCAAAATAATGTTAACATTTAAGCATAAGGTGATGACAAAGTATTGTTTGCAAGGCTATGAGGTAACTAAAATCATCAAGTTGTTCACATTATTTTAATTATTATTACTATTAGTTACTATAATGTTTGAAAA
The DNA here is from genome assembly GCA_015680685.1 of Gnetum montanum. NCBI lineage: Eukaryota > Viridiplantae > Streptophyta > Gnetopsida > Gnetales > Gnetaceae > Gnetum > Gnetum montanum. The sequence continues at coordinate 303,751 of MNCI01020067.1, forward strand.
TAGGATGTTAGAAAAAATTTATAAATTTCAAAAATTACATCATTAGGCCCCACAATAAATGAGCTTAACTCTAGAAGCGCACAAGTTTTTGAACAATTAGAACCAAAGCTCTAGTTCAGAAGATGGCTAAGAAATTTTGAATTTAGAGGAAATTTCATTATAAAAGCATTAAAGATAATGTGAATTAATGAGAAGTTGATCACAAAATTATGCATAAATTTAGAGAAGCTATTAATGATGTTCTTGAAGATGTGAGGTTTAGTTCAAAGCCATGATCAACAAAAGTTATGTAGGTGGGTCCTCCCCAAAGCAGGCTCTTGCCATAATGCCCTTGCATAACCACTTCTATAGATTTCTGTGGGTACCTTAGAAGTTACATGTAGATCATGCCTTTGTTCCAAATAACACACAACTTCCTTAGTTAGGATCTTGCACTACACTATACAAAATAATTAGGCCCATAATTGCATGTAGTAGTGAGGTGAATAATGGGATGAGAAGGGATTGCAGAAATTTGGATGTAAGGTACTTAACCATGTATGCAATAGGTTCTTGTGTTAATTATGATTAAAATAACCATTATACCTATCCATCCAAGTTTCAAACTAAGTCCATACCATTAATAGTGACCTCATATTGATGTGTTCCTTATTTCCTACCATCATGTGTCCATAACAACCATAGAGAATGAACATTCCTCCAAAAGGATAAGAAAGGAGAACAAGGAAGGAAAGAAGGGCCTTAGTTAGAGGGGTGCCTTCAGGCATGGGTAACATGTCTTTCTAGCTCCATAACTCGTACTTGTAGTCCATTATTATGTCTAAGGGGTGTGCTTTGAATTCTCATTGTCTTTTTCTTTTTCTCTCTTTTTTTCTTTTTTTTATTATTTCTCTCTTTTTTTTCATGAAAATCACACCATGCAAAGACATGCTTCTAATTTAATGGTCAACAATAGGAGTGATGGTACATTCCATGAGGAGTCATAGACCACAAGGAGGAAGCCAAGAAGAGAACCCAAAAAATCCCCTTGAGGTCACACCCTTTGCCATTCCCAATTGGTCTTTTCCTCTTTCTTTAAGGCATAATGATTAGTATTTAATTTTAGTTTCATGTAAGAAGAACCATATTGCTTTCATCATAAAGGCCTCTTATTTAAAGAAATTGGAGAGATGGATTATGTGATCTCACTACATTACACACTTATTTATCTAATCAACTTGATAGCATAGGACAAAAATCCAGCACATGGTGTTGACTTCTACATCATGATTGGAAATATTATTAACAAAAACATAGTAGACATTCATAAAACATAAAGAAAATGACTCAAGAAAAGAGAAAGTTACAAAGAAAATAAAAAGAACAAAAAATGAAAAACATATTAAGAGTCAAAAAATTTTGAAAAAATAGGAAAAGGATAAAAAATTGTAAAAAAAATGAAAATGCACTTATTAGTTCTTTTAATATGGGGCATCTCCCCCACAACTAAACTCATGGATGAGCCTTTGGAAAATGGACTGCACATTCCCTTGGTTGTACACCATAAGTTCTCCATTTATCATCTTTAATGATTTAATTTCTTGCTTGTTAGCACATTTAACATTGATGATAATCACTTTTTGATCATTTGGAGACATCTTTAGCTCGAATAAAAGGTGTTTTCTTTTTAAGGGGTCCAGACATGTTTCCTTGTTTATTTTCTATTTTAGTTCTTATGTCTCCTTGTTTAACATCTTCTTTTGCTGTATAGTCAGAGTGTAAGATGTTATTCTCTAAGTTCTCTATTTGGTTCACTTTCTTAGGACTAAAACTAATAAGTAAATTGGATGTTTCCATGCATCTTTTCAACAATTTTGTATTCTCACTTTAAAGCCATAGGGTGTCTTTTGGTTTAGTGGCTATTGTGTAGACTTGGTTTTGCACACACAATTACTTCTTAATTTTGTTATGGATTGGTATAGAGATCATGTTAATATTTTGAACATTTGGCCCATAATTGCATCTTTTATCATTATTAATAATGCATGGAATTTTCTGTCTCTCAACAATGATAGGTTCATCTTTTATGTTTTGTGGCAGAGTGGTAATGGTTGTTGGCTCTTGTGTAGGATTAAGAGACATTCTTTTTTTAGGAAGTGGGTTGCATTAGATTGTCCTTGTGCTAGTTTTGATGATTTAGTAGGTCTACTAGTTTTATTCATATGTGTGGAAACTATCCTAAAGAAAGGATATTTTTGAGAATTTTGCTAAGATCTACTAAAATTATCATTTACTTGTATGTTCATGGCACAAATTGCATTCTTCTATTGAGGTTGTGGTGCTAATCCTTACTACATTATTGGTGATGACATATGATGGAGGGAAGTATGAGAGTGTTGAGGATGTGACATATGATGAGGGACATGAGATGGCAATCTCATAGGAGTTGTTCTAGGTTGATGGTATTTAGGAGAGTAGTAGTAGCGATTTGAGGTAGAGGAAGTAGAATTGTTTGGATAAATATGTTGTTGAACATAGTATCCATAAGGGTCTAGTTAGTAATAAGGGTATTGCTGGTTTGTTGATGGCATCCCTCATGACTATGGGTTTTGCCATTATGATTGATAGTAGTGTTGAAGTTGATAAGAAGTCCCACTAGGATAGTATTGTTGGTTGTAGGACTATCTATAATTACCTTGTGGATAAGGAAATGTCCTAGGCATTTGCTTTTCTACAAACTTGGGATTTAAAGTAAAAGCCCCAAACTCTTGTAGATGTAACAGAACTAAGTAGTAACCTTTTGGATGTTCATATTGGTAGATGTCCCCATCATCCTCTTCTGTATATGAATTTGTAACCTCTTCTACTGTAGCTATCTTCCTTTTTTGTTGATAAGTGTCCTTACCTATTTCTTTGTTCTTTTTTCTCTTCTTGTTTTGGTCACTTAATCCTTTTTGCTTTACCTTCCCCTTTATGATTTTCAAGTTGGTTGTAACTTTTTCATTCATCAACTCCCACATCTTATCTACCCTTGCTTCAATCTCAATGATAGACATTTTTATTGGCAAGGTTTTGTGTGAAATCAACTCATCAAGAGCTACCTCTTTTTCTTGAAGAGTTGGATAATAGTTATATTCCTCTACACTCTCTCTTTTACATAGCTCTCCTTCTTCTTTTGCCACATGTTCAACAATCCTTTGTATTTGACGGGCCCTTAGTTTCCATAATTATTTTTGGTTATGGATCCCATGAGTCTCCATTTTTTTGTTACAAAAACCATCTATGATGTGGAGAAGTTGCTCTTTTTAAGAAAAACCATGGCTTGGACATCTATGTAGTAGAGAATAGTATCTGTCCAAGTATACATCCAAGGATTCATGATTTTCTTGCTTCTACCCTTGGATTTATTTTCTTAAATTAGACACTCTCTCATAGGTTTGGTATTTTTTGTTGAAGAGCTCAAGCATTGTGGACCACCGATGGATTGAATCTGGTTCCAATGATCTATACTAACTTAGAACTTATTCTATTAGTGCCCTAGGGGAGAGGTTAATCTTTTGCAATCTACTTTCAATGTTTTGTAAGGTATAGGCATCATGAAAGGCTTACAAAGGATGTAGAGGATCAAAATTATAGCCTCCCTTAAATTTAAGAATGTTATTTATATTAAGACATTTGATGTAGCTATCCCTTTCATGCCTATGAGGTATTTGAACTACCTCCCTAATTTGTATCATGCTCATAGTAGCCAACAAGGGTTCATCTTCATTAGATGTGTCATGGTGATAATCCCTATTTCTATTTTTCTGATAGTGATGATCTTGTCTATGCTCACTTTGATGTCTTTCATCTTGTCTTTGTGTTTTATTTCTATCTTCATCTTGACCCCTTAGTATATCTCTATCTTTATACCTATATTCATATTCATGAGAACTAGACATTGAAGAGGAAGAGGAAGATGGTGAACTAGGAGAATCACCATGGCAACTATATCTCTCCTTATGGTCCCTTGATTCATCTCTTCTAGGTTTGGAAAAGGTCCTGGGCCTTGAGGTCCTCCTTATTCTAGGACTTTCTCCATCCCTTCTAGGATTTTCTACAACAATTGAATGTACTCCTTGAATATAACAAGGGTCAAGATGACCAGATGAGATATCTGCTTGTAGTAGTTCATTCAAAACTCTTCAATATAGAACCTACCATTTCTCCTACTAGTTTTCTCATCATGTGTTGCATTATTGATCCTATGTAAAGAAGACATGTTTTTATTTGATAATGTGAGTGACTTAAAATATTAATATTTTTTAAAATATAAATTGTTAATACTTTTACAATGATCATTTATAATATAACTAATCTAGATAACTAGCACCATCCCTAGCAACAGTGCCAATGATGAGCAGTGAGTACCCCCTATGCCCAACCATATGAATCACAAGCATTCATGTGAAATTTGGTTGAATTTTGTAGATAGAACTAGTGTGATATCTAGATTTTTAAGCATTAATCATAGGTTGCTATCTTTTTACTTGGACTAGTGGTAGCTTTATGACATATGGTTTAGTCCAAAGTGAGGCATATGATTATGATGTTGTTGGGGCATTAAAATAACCTTAATAATAACATAGAAATTAATTATTTAATCTAATTAATAATAAAAGGATAAATTTTAAGCTAGCCTAAGGGCAATGAGTGCCTAATCCTAACTTGCTATACACATCTTGAACTCATGTACCCACTACTAGGATTACTAAGTGTTATGATACTGAGTGAACCAAGAAATAATGCTACTAAGATTACCAAACAAATATGTGTTTATGCTTGAAACTGGTTGCGCTCATTTTGTTGATTGATTAATATGCATGGAAATGTAAATATTAACTAGTTACATGGAATATAAGTTGCATTGAGAGTAAATCTATTCGAAGTCAAAGTACTACAATGAATATAAATCAATCTCGATCTTATTGCCATTCATAGAATGTGTCCAGGTACAATGGCACTTGAATAAGATGTAATACAACTAACTCAAATCCACACTGTAGGCACTCACTAACTATTTGCTAAGATTACGGGAGAAAACTGCAAGAGTCTAGCTATACTATTGACCAAATGGTGCGAAATACACAGTGGGTGCTCTCATATTTATAAGAAAATGTAGCATCAATGGAGATGCATTACCACATTTAGGTGCATCAATGGTGATGTGTCAACGAGGATACATCAATGCATCTAAGAAGTGTTACCTATTAATGCATCAAGATATTTTTATCCACACATATGTGATGACCCATCTAAGATGTGTTGATAAGGATGTGTTAATAAGGCTTCGTTGATGAGGATGGGTAGATGAAATTACCCAACATATCATGTCTCATTAGTAAGTTATTAGCTACCTTTGTTAAATTGCGTTGATGCACAACTACAAATATTATGTTCTTGATTTCTTATTTTTAAATGATCCCTTTAAGTGATAACTAGCGATTACTATATATATATATATATATAATTTGGCTAAGAGAGTCTTCTTTGGTGATGAGTAATAAGGTATTTGTATTAAATATTTCACCAGCTCTAGATGAAAAACAAGATATATTGATTAAACTTTTATAACTTTTATAATTTTTCATGATTACAATAATGCAAAAATTTTCATGATAGATGATGAAAAAAATTTTCATCTCATAATCATGAAAAATTTGTTGCACATATCTTGTTCTTCATCTAGAGTTTGTGAAATATTTTATACAAATACCTATAGTCATAGTCATAGTGAGTCCCATGTATGGGAAAGGAGGTATCTTACCATAGTCATAGTGAGTCCCATGTATGATGAATGATCAAAATAACCATTATACCTATTTGTCAAGATTCCAAACCAAGTCCAACCATTGTTAATAACATCACATTATCTCATCCTAGGCCTACCACTATTGGACCACTAACCATCACATGAAGACATTACTAATCAATAAGAAAATGGAAAACAAAATATTAGTATTTTTGAAAATATTTAATTAATGATTGATGTTTATCATGTGGACCTTAATCATTGGTTAGAGAAGAGCCTTTAGACATGAGTCACTTTTCTTTCTAGTGGTACCCTAAGAATAAATTTGTGTGAATTAATTAATTAGTATTTTATTACCCTTGCCATAGGATTATCTTCAAAAATAGGTCAGATACCTTTTTAATGACATAACATGGGAATAATTTTTTTAAAGAATGTTTCTTGAATACAATAAAATCATGAATAGTAATGCATTAATATGGGGCTAGTGGAACCTAAGGTAGGAGTTCAAGGAATCAAAAAATCCCCTTGATATGACATCCTTATCCATACCCTATTGGTCATTCCTTCTTCCTTTGAAGTGTAGCAATCATGAGTTAATTAGAGTTGATTTTCTGGATCATACATCATTGATTTCACATTTATCATCTTTAGTAATTTATATTTTCATTTATTAATCTATTTAATATTAATTAGGTTTTGATCATTTAAAGACATATATCTTATTGAACTAGAAGGAATTTCTATTTTAGATGATCTAGATATGTTTCCATTATTATTTTTAATTTTAGTTTCTAGATCTCATTATTCATCACTTTCTTTTAGTGTATGGTTAAGGCATTAAATGTCCTTTTGTAAGTTCTTTGTTTGGTTTATTTTCTTAGTGTTGAAATTGATAAGTAGATTAGATGATTTGATGTACATATTTTTTTTCTTTAGGAAGGGGGAGGGGGTGGTGGTAGGATACGTTACATGGGGAGGAGGTGGTTGAGAGGAGTCTTACCACTAGGCTAGCACTTTATTTTATGCATGTTTTGAATGGTTTGGAACTTTTATTTTCTAGCCAAGAGTGTCTTTTGATTTAGTGACTATTGTACATATATGTTTGTGCATACACACTTTTTTTTTCAACTTTATTATGGATTAGTATATTGGTCATTTTTATGCTCTAGATGTTTAGCCCATAGCTACATCCTATATCATTATAAGCAGTGATGGAATTTTTTTACTTCTTCACCATGCCATCTTTATTCTTCTTTGTAATCTCTAAGAAGAAAATTCGAATTCCTAGCTTATAATTGATAGTGTTGAGCCAAGTGTTTTCCATGATGATTAGGTATTCACCATTGTTATTCTTCACATTAATCACATAGAAATTTGCTAGATAAGAACATTCACTAATAGTGATCACAACATCATCTACTTATCCTAGTAAAATAATGATGGATTGATCTCAAGCTTCAATATAATGTTACATTTCTTAAGTAGTGGTAGGTTCCAAGCTTTGTACATTTCTTATAAGATTATATTCACTATTGTATCTAAGTATAATAAAGCTTTGAATGATTAATTTCTAGTAACTTGAAAATAGATCAAAGGACTCTTTAATCTATCCTCTTTTGGTAAAGAGTTACTACTTTAATCTAGTCATTCATTGCATGAGTGAGCATGACAATTTTCACATTTTATTTTGAAGTGGTAATGATTGTTGGCTTTTGTGTAGGATTAAGAGGTATCATTGTGAGGAAGGAAGTTGCATCATATGGACCTTGCACTAGTCTTGGTAGATTGGTAGGTCTACTAGCCCTTTCTACAAGCATGAAAAATATCTTGAAGAAAGGATGTTTTCAAGACTTGCACTTAGAGCTACCATCACTATCATCCACATGTATGTTAGCAATGCAAGTGGTGTTCTTTTTATTAAGGTTTTTGTGGTAATTATTCTTGCATTGTTAGTGGTGGCATAAGTATAAGAGAAGCCTAAGAGTATTGTGGAGGATGTGATGAATGGGGAGAGGTGTAGGATAGTGATTTTGCATGGGATGTTACAAGTCAAAGGTATTTAGGAAGGTAGTAATAGTGAGCAAAGGCATAAGTAGTGAGACCATTAGAAGAAATAGGTTGTCAGACATAATATTCATCATAGTTTGGATGGTGATAAGGATACTATTGCTTATGAAGTGACATCCCCCATGACTATGAATTTTTCTATTATTGCTAATAGTAGTCTTGAGGTTGAGAAGGAACCTCACTTAGATACTATTTTTGGTTGTAGAACACTCTCTATTGAACTAAATTTGACAAACATGCTAGAATCCAATGAAGCATTTTTTGGTTCTTATTCAAAAACATTTCTAAAAGTAAATCATCTTGATAATATTAAGATGAATCAAATTCAAGGTTGAATTAACATTTTTCAAATATTTCTTGATGTTTTTTTCTTAAAAAAATATCTATAAAAATTTTCCAAATTGACTATCTAGAATCTTATTAAAGGCATTATAAAAATCTCTTTAATCAATAAAATCTACTAAGCCCCAAAAAGGAATCCTAAACCTTGGGAATTGAGTAAACCATTCAAAAAAAATTAGTCTATCTTACATGTATTCCTCTAGATTTTGGAAGAGCTAAATGGACTAAATATCCCATCCAAGTTAAAGGACTAACTTGAAAAATTCCTATCAAATGATGATTTAGATGTGACTTAGTATTTCTAGACCACAAAACACTCGGTAACAAATTTTTCTTGCAAATAATTAATCCCTACAACTTCATTGATAAGTCTTGCTAGGTCTTACACTATAGATATTGTTAGAATATAATCATAACATGATGTAGAATCATTATTTTCATAACTATTCAAGATTATTCATAATTACTTAAAAATAAGTCATAACAAAAAGATGTAACTCATATTGCACAAACCAACACAACCCTATCCATGAAACATAAGAAACCATTAATCAATCATGAAGAAGTGTGAAGAAAATATAAATGTGGTAAGGAGCAATTGAAGGTTAAGAAGATAGTATGTGCAAGTAATGATGAATCATATAAAAAGATACTAGACGTAGTCTCGTAGAAAAGATAATTAGAATTAGAACTACAAGGAATAGAAGGTATATATTTAAAGCAAGGAAGTAGTTTGCATTAAGAAATATAATGATATACAATGGTCATTATGATCAATTGAATTCATAATGATCATTATTATACACAATGGTCATTACAATCAATTTGATGAGTGGATGGATATTCCAACACTTCACCATACAACTCACGAGTGCATGTACATGACGATATCATAATCCATGCATAGACAATGTAAGTATGTTAGTGTTTGATAATTGGTTCATGATTGCATTATTTTCACTTTGAGTTAGTGAAGTGTGAGTGATATGGTTTAACTCTTAGTAAGGTATATGATATCATGATGTTGTAGGCTCAAAATACTCCTAGGTGCTTTCATAATGAAAATGATAATAGAATCTAAATCTAGGTGATAATAGAAAATTAAATCTATCCTAGCCTATGACAATAAGCATCCATTCTTGGTTTGCCATACATGTCCTAGGCTCATGTCACCATTGCTAGGGTTACCAAGTGAATTCACTATTGAGTGAATCAAGTAAAGTCACTATTAGATTACCAAATGAGTACACTTAATTCTCAAAACCAATCATACTTATTCTACCTTACTAATGAACAAGAGAAAAGTAGAGTACTAGAAAATGTAAAAAGCTAAACAAAAGTAAACATATTAAAGAAATGAAATTAAACTAAGTGAGAAAAATGACTAAGTAAAAATAAAGAAACTAAGTGTAATGCTACAATGGTAAGAAATAATCTTGATCTTTATTTTCAGCCATGAATTGTGCCCAAGTACAATCCACTTAAACAAAAATTCTATATAACTATTTGATACCACATTGTGGGCATTCACTAAGTCACAAAAAAAAATGATAATTTTACTAAGGGTAAAATGAAAGTTATTTTATTGGGGCAACTAAGGATTGGTATTTATAGTGTTGACCATGGTCCTCTATATTGTATCAATGATGATGTATGTAGTGCTATGATGTTATACATATGATATCATAGATATGATATCATGGCTTATGAAAAATAGACTTTATCATACTACTACGACAAACTAGAAACTCATCCTTAAGTTAAAACAAAATAAGGATAGAGTTTCTTATAAAATTGTGAGGTGTATTCAAACTTGACATGATTACTTATATACATGACTACTCGACTCTGAATGCCACATTGTAGTTCTAGTGGTGCTTTACAAAATTATCATGCATTTCTTAATGGAGACACATGAAAACAAAACAAAATGACAAATCTCAATGTAGCTTTTAGGTTGCTAGTAGTGGTGGCGCCTCCATTAGCTTCTTTTCTTTATTATCAAGCTTCTAAAATTGATAATAGTTAAGTGACACTTGAAGCTTCTCCTTCTTTGATCTTGGATTATGTACCATCTAGAAAAATTCAACAATGTTTACTAGTGTAGGTACTTCCCATGTGCATGGTAGCTATGGAAACATTTTGTTAGCCTTCACATACTAGGTTGCAAAGTACCTTCTTTCTTCTTCAAATGCCCTTGCCACCTTTTGTAGTTCTTGATAGTTAGTTATTCTATGGGCCAAGTTTACTACTACATATTTTTGGTCTTGGTATATAGCCTTGACCACCTTGAGCTCAAATTTTTCAATGTGCAATTTTTATTATGCATCTTTATTTTTTAAAAACTCTTTTTCATACATGGTGTACACTATGGCTACTTGTTATGCTAATTCATTTGTCAATCAACCTACTATTCGCATGGCTAGGTTAGCATAAGAAGGGTTTGCTAACCCCATGTATTCTACCAAGTCCTTGATCTACAGGTCTTTGTTCTTAGTCTCTAGTTGGTGTGCGTGGACAAGTCTATCCAAGATTGGCTACCAGTCAAGTGTTTGTGTAGTAATGGAATTGATCTTGGTTTTAGCCATTTGTATTTCTTTTTCATTAATCTATTTATACATCTTCACCTATTCTCTAAAATTCTCCTTTACCCTTTCATGCTTCTTGGTCTCATTTTACCATGTTTTGATTTCAATTATTAATTTTTGATGAATTTTGCAAACTTTTTCAATTGATAAGGTTCTATTTTCTCTAGCTAGTTTTCTCATATCTTGGTTTACTTTGGCAAATTTTTCTCTTAACTATGAATGCTTTCTTTAAGAACATTCTTTTTTTTTTCTACATCTATCAACCTTATGTTTTTTGCAATAATTTTCTTATTCTCTTCTTCAAGAGTAGTTAATGCCTTGGCATGTGCATATGTCTATACTTCTACCATGGATGTATTCCACATTGCCTTTTCCTTTTCCATCTCCACTAGGATGTTCTTTCTTATTAATTGGTTCACTTGTTCAAGTTTGAATTTGTCCAACTAGTTTGATATTATGTACTATGCAAGGTCTATTATTTTTTCCTTTAAGGCTACCAATTTAGCTTGCAACATCTGCACTTCATTTTTGGTATGTTCAGATCTTGTTTCTACCATTACCAGCTTATCCTTTGTTGAAATCTATTCTGACTATACTACCATGATATCATTGGGGATATCAAAGGGATTCTTCATGACTTGGCCTATATGTAGTGTTTGATCTAGGATGACTTTTTGTTTTGTTGGAGGCATGGATATATTGACTAACATTTCAACATCTCTAGTTTTAGTAATATCCATTAGTGGCACAATGGAAACATTAAATGGTTCCTTTATGTGATTTGTGATCATCTCTATTGCTCCTGCTGCATCTTGGTGTTGCATCATCACAACTATGGCTTCTCCCCAATGTAGTTATACAAGTGGGTTCTCCCCAATGTAGGATTCATCCCTTAGTGCCTTTGTATAACCATGCCTACAAGTGTTTGTAAGCACTCAAGAAGTTGAATGTAAAACATGCTTATCTTGCAAAACACATGTGTTAGTATCGCTTGAATGAGAAAATAATACTATATTATAAAAAACCATTGAATTATCATGATATATAAAAGTGAGGAAAAATGGAAGTAGAAAGGATTGTAGAAATTGGAACATGAGGTGTCTTATCATAGACATAATGGATTCTTTTGTGTGATATGTGTGGTTAAAGTAATCATTAGCCTTTTCATCAAAGATTCAAACCAAATCCATACCACTTACTAGTAACATCACGCTACATCATCCCAAAACTAACAACCACAAGACTACCACTACTGTAAGAAGTACTAACACTTGGCAATGTAGTTTAAAGAAGTAGTTTATTAATAGCACACCTTATTTGTTTTGAAATTTCTAAGAAGCCACCTACCTTCAAGCATAGGTAACATGTCTTTCTAGTTGAATCCTTGAAAAGTTTTATTCTATGCATTTAGTATGTTTTTATGATGTTAGTATTACTTAATGACTATCTTCAAGCATGGGTTAAAACACCACAAAAGAAATCTCATGTTACAACTTGCAAACCTCACTATTAAACTTGAGGTTGGATTTTTAATGTAAAATGTGAAGATTGTAATCCATGAAATGCAATTTCACATTCTTTAACTTTTAGGGCTAAGAAATTCCTCATAAGTTGTCATAGCCTCATTCCCCAAGTGGAAAAAGTCATACCATGTCTATATTTGGGCTTGGGGAGGTTTAAAATGCCTGTTAGATTGCTAAAATTGGCATTTTCATGGGTTTTTGTGGGAGTAAAGCCCCAACTACATTGGAATCATCTACTCTAGCATTAGTGGTGTTGGGTTTTCATTTTCCTAGCAATGGCTAGCATAGTTACCATAATTACCAATGGTGTTCCATAAGACTAGCATAGTAGCTATTGGTTTTTCATTTTTGTTCATGAAGTTAATGTTGGAATGGTTGGGGTTTTCACTTTTCTAGCCATGGCTAGTGTAGTCACTATGATTCTTAGTAGTTTCTCCATGACTAGCATAGTCACTATAATTACCAATGTAGATGCAACAAAGCCACCCTAGTACCAAAGGCCATTTACTATTTTTACTATCTGGTGTGGTTTTAATGGCCTTGGATGTATCAAAAACTTATCATTAATGGAAACTACACTGTAGTTGAAAGCTTGTCACACTTGCACATGATTTCAATCTATTAGCAATCATGGAAGAAAATTTATAGTAATAAATTGAACACCAAAAACCTATTTAAATAAAATTCCAACACTTTGAAGGGACATTTTGGCAAATTGGCAATTGGCTGAGCATGGAAGACTCTTAGTGCATTGCCTAGTAGCAAAAAGTCAAGCATTTTTTCATCATTTTTCACAACCAACATAGCAGATTCACATCTAAGAACTAGCAAGAAGTTTTTGGAAGTTGGATCTTGGAAGCACTTGGATCATGCAATCGACTAGAGAACACAACTTATAGGTTTCATCAGACTTCAAGCATCATTCGGGAAACTCCCTATGCATCTAGGCACATATACTTGTACATCTTGAAACTTTGCTCTTGTAATATATTTATTATTTTAATAAAAATCATAAATTCATTTGTCTATAAAATTTTATTCTAAGTTTAAATTCTATACTTTTTCTTAGATTAGATATGCATTTTTCATTTAAGTTGTTTGCACCATTTACAATTTCTACATTCATAGGCAATCAACAAGACCATCTAGGGTGCTTTAGATCCTCTTCTTGGAGGCCCTTGGGATTCGAATTTAGGATGTTTCACATGGAATTTTTCATTTTCTAGCAACCAAAATTTTCAAGCATTACATGGGTAATATGTCTTTCCAATGACAAGGTATGGTAGCACTTATTTTAAACATACTTCCATTTTTCATTAGTGCTCATGTAAAGAATACAACTAAACTATAGGATAAAACTTATAGTAGTAGCCTTAGAAAATCCACAAATCCCCTCAATGTCACACCCTTGTCATTTCCACTTCATTCTTCACCTTTCCATCTAAGCATAATGAACACAAGTTTATTTTAATTTTATTGTAAAGAGAATATAATTATGTCCATGGTGAGAACCTCTTATTATTGGAAATGAGTGGGTGGATGATGTGGTTTCATTGTGTACAGAATCAGTTCTTCAATGATTTGATAATATAGGGAAATATTAACATTATTGGACTACATCTTGTTTTATTCCTTGCACTTTATTAGAAAATCAACAAAAATATGTACATGAAAAATGATAAAAAATTATAGAAAAATGATAAGGATAGTAAAAATGATGAAAATAGAAAATATAGAGAGAATTTAAAAGATATCAAAAAATAGAAAATGATTAAGAAATAAGAAAAGTATAAAAGAATAGAAAAGATATTAAAGAATGTGAAAAAGTAGTAAGAAAAGAAAAGGTTTAGTTCCTAAGTATCTAAGTGGATACCCCCATGACTATTATTGAAAATAGTTAATCGAAAGATGAAGTGGGTTAAAATTGGTTTGATAGAAAAGGTAGATTTAATAGAGGATTTAGAATGTTCATAGAATGGTTTAACTTATTGAATATTAACCAAGATAAGCTTCTGTAAGATGGTAAATGTGCATGGCACCTGAGTGGTAAGTTGCATGGACAATATAGGGTCCTTCCCAAAGGGTTTGGAACTTAGTTCTTTGTGGAACATAGCTGGGATTATAGTAAAAGATGGTATCACTAGGCTTGATAGACACTTTTCTTATGTTTGTGTCATGCCAAAATTTGGATTATTTCTTGTGAACCTCATTACTCATCAATGTTACAAGTCGATTTTCATCCAAAAGGTTAACATTCATGATACATTCCTTTTGAGGTGAGTCTAGGTCTAGGTCAAGTATGCTAGTAGTAGCTGACATTTTGAGCTCTACTTGGATAGGTAGAGTTAGAATTTTTTCGTAGGCTAGTTCATAGGATGAGTAGCTAATAGGGAGTTTTCATGTGGACCTATATGCCCATAAAGCATCGTTTAGCTTAGTGCTCAAATCCTTTCAAAATTGACTAATAGTTCAAGTTAATATTCTCATGAGTTCCCTATTGGATACTTCTACTTAGCCATTAGCCTAGGAGTGAAATGGTGTTGTTAATTTATGATTAATCCCAAGGTGTTGCATCAACTTCTTGAATGTAGCTCCTATGGAGTGAGTTTTATTATCAGATATCAATATTTTGGGTACTCCAAATTGATTTACCATATGTTGTTGGAAGAAATTGCTAGCTTTTGTGGCTATACAATCTCTAATTGTAGCTACTTCTACCCACTTGGTGCAATAATCAATGGTAACTATGATGTAAGATTTCTCGTTGGACATTGGTGTGATGGACCCCATGAAATTAATTCCCCAAATATTAAATGGTTCCAATGATTGTATCCATTGTTGTGAACCTTCATTTTTTATTGTTAGTCCTCTATCATGTTAACATCATTCACAAGATTGGGTGAATTGGTGGGCATCCCTAAATATGGTAGGCCAAAAGTAGTATGCCTTCATCACCTTCAATGTTGTTTTTCATCCTACATAGTTATCACCACATGGTCTCTCATGCGAATCTTGTGGAGTTCTTTGTTGACTCTCTTCTAGTACACACCATCATACTAGTCCATTGGCACATATCTTATAAAGATTTCCATTAATTTTAATATATTGTTTAACTTGGTGGAGTAACTATTCATTTTATTTTTTGTTCCACTCAACTAGAAGCTCTAGTGTAGGGAGGTAGTCATGTAATCAGTAATCCATAACTTTTCTATTGAGTTGATAGCCATTGTAGTTCATGTAAGAAAATTTTCATTGAGAAATTGGTCTAATAATGGTTCATCATGTTCTTGTGGTTCCCATCTTAGTCTTAATAAATGATCAACTGAAACATTTTTAGTTTTCTTTTTATCTATCATGGTGATGTGAAACTCTTGTAATATCACAAGCCATCATATCACCCTTGGAATAGATGCTAGTTTACTCATTAGAAATTTGATAGTACTATGATATGTATGGACATAAATAAGATACTCAAGCACATAATGCCTAAATTTTTCAAGTGCATATACCATAGCCATTAGCTCTTTTTTTATAGTGGTGTAATTAAGTTGTGCCTCAGTAATGCTTCAACCAACATAGTGTATATAATATGGTCTTTTTTGATCATCAAGCTAAGTGAGTACTACTTCCAATGCATAGTTCGAAGCGTCTACCATAATATAAAGGGGCTTATACAAATCTATAGCTCAAAGGATTGGTATTTTAGTTAGCTTCTATTTTAACATCTCAAATACCTTCTCACATTGTTCTATCCATTGGAATGATGTATTTTTCTTTGTAAGTTATACTAGTGACTTTACGATCTTTGAAAATTTCTCAATAAGGCTTCTATACTATCTTCTAGGGCCAAGGAAGGATCTAACATCCTTAACAGTTTGTGGTCGCTAGGTGATACTTTGAATGACTCTTATCTTGTTAGGATCTACCTCTATTCCTTTTTGATATATATTATGTCCCAAAGTAATACAATCTTGGACCATTAAAAGACTTTTCTACCAATTGAGATTTAGATTAGTTTCAACACATCTTTTTAGAACCTACTCTAGTTGGTCCAAGGCTCATTTGAAGTCTAGCCCATGTGTGGAAAAGTCATCCATAAATACTTCCACTTCATTGCCAATATGTTTTTAGAAAATACTTAGTACAAGTCTTTGGAAGGTAGTGGGAGCATTGCATAGCTCAAAGGCATTTTCTTGTAGGTAAACATCCCCCATGGACTAGTGAATGTAATCTTCTCTTGATCTTCTAATGCAATGTACATTTGATTATATCCACTATATCCATTAAGGAAACTATAATACTGATATCTTGCAATAGTATCAAGGACTTGGCCAACAAATGGTAAAGGAAAGTGGTCCTTGAATGTTGCTAAATTCAACAACTAGAAGTTGATACAAACTCTCCACTTACCATATTTCTTTGAGATAATAACTAAGGGACTAACCCATTCACTTTTTGCTATTAGATAGATGAACCCTACTTTTAAGAGTTTTTCCAATTCTTATTTGATGACTTCTTTCAGTTCAGGATTTAATTTTCTTTGAGATTGGTGGTGAGGTTTGATGGTTGGATATGTATAGATTCAGTGTTTACATATGTGTGGATCTATACACATTATTGTTAACCATTTATTTACCACTTTCAATAATCTTCTTTTTTTCTCTTTATTAAGATTGATATTAACTATTGATTTCTTATTATTTAAAAACACATACTCTAATACATTTACTAGAGCTTTTAGTTCTAAAGGTTCTAGATCAAACTTGTATTGGATCTTTAACTATTCCCATTCAATGTCTTCTTCTTGATAGGATTGTACATAGAGATGTTTCCTTCTTAACTATTCTAACCTATCAATTTCTTTAACATAGGCACTTATGATTTTATTCAACGGTTGAATGCACATGTTAGACTCTATCTCTTTGTTGGTAATCAACCATTGGGTACCTTCTTGTTTTGTGGTTGGTGCATATAGACATTGTTGCACACACATATCTTGTATACATTGATTGGATGTTGTATTGGTTTCTTATTTTATGACCTATATTTTTCACACATAATTGTACTTGTTATCATTGTATGCAATACACAGAACTTTGCATCTTTGTACAATTCCAGCTTTATATTCCTTGGAAATTTCCAAGGACAAATATCTTATTTATAGATTAGTGTCCACTATTCTAAGTCATGCTCTTCCCATAATTATAGAAAATTCACTCTTTTTTTTTCCTATGTGTATGACAAGAAAATTAGAAGGGTAGGACTAGCCACTGATAATTGTAATAACATCTTCTACTTGTTCAAGTAGAATAGTAATGGATTGATCAACAAACTCTAGTCGAATATTTCTCTTTTTTAGTGGAGGAAGATTCCATGCTTTGTACATGTATTAAAAAATCAAAGTTACTTATGATTAAGAATCCAGTAGAGTCTACATGGTTTGTATCCTACTATTTGGATATATACTAAGGGACTTTAAAGATCTATTTTGGAAAGTTCTCCTACCTTGATCCAATGCATTACAGTTTGAGTGAGCATGACCATGGTCAAACTTATATCCATAGAATGTGGAAGCTTGGTGTTCCTTTGAGGAGTATGTGCAAATGAGGTTGATGTAGGTGAAGTTCCCATCCTTTGAATCATTTCTAGACTTATTCTAAAAAATGGACATTTCCTAGATCTAGGTTCATTTACCATTACATCCTCTTCTAGATTGACGAACCTAATAGAACTCTTTTGTTATAGTTGTGTTGGTAGCTCTCCATACACAACCAATGGTGGCATTGATGGTAGCAGGTTAGGAGGTTGGATTGATGAATCAATTGATTGGTATGCATAAGAACTAGGATCCATTTATGAAGTTGTGGATCTATGATACTCTAGTGGATAATAGTGAGAATATGTGTGGACTAAAGCATTTCCTAAAGAGATTAGATGTTGAACATAATATCCATAAGAATTTATTTTCTTGTATGGATATTGTTGACTTGGAAATTGCATTCCCCATGCTTGTGGTTATTGCCATTGTTGCTGATATTTCTCTTGTGGTTGAGGGTAGGCTCTACTTAGATAATATGATGGTTGGTAAAATCTTTGAAAGTTACATTGCAAGTAAGGTAACTATCTTGACATCTATTTCTTGAAAAATCTTTGATTAAGCATGTATGCCCCATACTCTTACAAGTTGGCCATAATAGGGTAACATCCCTTAGGATGTTCATATTGGCATACTTTATGTCCTTCTTTATCTTCTGAACTAGGATTTGTAAACTCCTCAACTGCAACAACTATGGTTCTCTCATCCATTATCTCTTCTTTTTATCCTTTTTTTTTGTTCAGAGCTTGTTTAGAATTTTCTTCTACTATCTTAAGTGCATTAGAAAAATTATCATCCATTGAATGCCACATTTTCTCTACATTTTTTGCAATATCATTGAATGATTTTTGGATGAGTAGAGTCTTCTTTTAGATGGCATCCACAAAAGTTTCTTCTTCTTATGTTTCACACATTCTCACATCCTTTTTTCTTATTATGGGATCTTGGATGTACTTGTTTGCTAATTCTCTTTTCCTTAATTCTCCTTCCTCTTTGGCCATCTAGTTTATTAGTCTTTGAATTCGATGGATTATCATTTTTGATAATATTCCTTGGGCATATACCCCAAGGATTTCTCTAGTCTTGTTCCTTAACCCATCAATGATATGCTTGAGGTGTTTCCTTTGAGAAAATCCATGGCCTGAGCATCTATGCAATAGTAAATAATACTTGCCCATTACCATGTCAAGGGATTCATGTGTCCCTTGCTTCCATCCTTGAATTTGTTTCTTAAATTATATACTTTGGAATAGATTTGATATTTATCATCAAAAATCTCTAACATGGTACTCCATCTTCAAATTATTTTTGATTCTAAAGATTGGTACTAGCTCTTTGCTTTCTTAATGAGTGTTCAAAGAAACAAATTCAATTTCTACCAATCACTCTCAATGTTCTAAAGGTTACAAGTATCATGGAATGCTTGGAGGTGATGTTGTGGATCTGCACTGTACCCGCCTTCGAACTTGGAAATGTTGTTCATATCTAATTACTTGATGTGACTATCCCTCACGTGCTTACTAGGGATATACATGACTTCTCTTATATTAATCATACTTTGAGTGGCCACTAGGATTTCTTAATGATTTTCAGGTTTGTAAACTCTATTATAATTATGACCCCTTTGATGCTCATAGTATCATTCCCTTTCCTCATGCCTGATCTTGTCTCTATTCATAATTATCTTCTTTATCATTATGATACCTTCTTTGATGTTCATGTCTCTCATGGTCTTCTCATCTTTCCTTATCATAGTCTCTTGGTCTTCATTCCCTCTTGTCAGATTCCACAAATAAACATGATGAGGAAGAGGAAGTAGTTGGAGAATGGTGTCAGCTAGTTCTCCTTTTGTGATTCCATGATTCATTCTCTTTTAGTTCTACAAAATATTTAGATCTTAAGCTCTGCATAAGTTTGGAGTTTTCCATATCTCTCCTAGGTACTTTCAAAAGGGCTAAATGTATTTGTATTTTGACAAGTTCCTCTAAACAGATGATTGGTATCTAAGAATGAGATTCATGAGTTTGGTGGAGTTCTTCCATTACAAATGTATCATCATTTGTTTCTTCTAGGATAACTATGTGAGGTACTTTCTTTCCTTTTCTATGCTCATGTCTTGTCTTCATGGTGACATCCCTTCTTATTTGTGCTTTGATAGGTTGATATGGCCTAGTCATTTGTTTAGTGACATGGTATCCTTCTTATGCATGGTCAAAGTTTAACCTTATTAAGGTTTCTTGCAACATTGTTGGTGTAGAACGTTCAATAGGCAAAACAATGTTGCCCTACAAATCTCTCCATCTTAGCTATTCATCTTAGTAGAAGACAAATGTGAAATCAGGATAGTATGGATCTGTATGAGCATAGGAAATTCTTGTTTGCATGGGCACATTCCAATCTTCTACATCATATCCATTGTCATGACTTTTATGAGTTTCTTTGACAGGTGGTGACTTCTCTTTAAATGTAGAAGCCATATTATATTTTGACACTCTTAAGTGTATGTGTGTGGGTTAAAAGAATTAATTCAAGTGTGAAAGATAAACTTTGTAATTCTTAATACAAAGAACTCTATAAAATCAACTACTAAGCAAACATTAACACATCCCTAGAAATAGTACCAATGATGATTGGTTGGGTATTCCAACACTCTATCATATAAGTCATGAGTGCACACATGCAATCAGATCATAATCCATAAATGGATAATGTAAGTGTGCTAGTGTTTGATAATTAGTTTGTGAGTGTTGTCTTCTCATTTTAAGTTAGTGAAGTATGAGTAGTATAGTTTAACTCTCAATGAGGTATATGATATCATAATTTTGTAGGCTCAAATTATTCCTAGGTGCTTTCATAATTAAAATGAGAATAAAATCTAAATTAAGATAATAATAGAAATGTAAATCTATCCTAGCCTATGGTAATAAGCATTTGTTCTCAGTTTGCCATACACATCATGGGCTTATGTAATTTTTACTAGGATTATCAAGTGAATTCACTACTAAGCAAATTAAGTAAAGTCACTATTGGGTTACTAAATGATTACACTTAATGCTCAAAACCAATTGTACTCATTTTGCCTTACTAATGAACAAGGGAAAAGTAGAGTACTAAAAATGTAAAGAACTAAACTAAAGTAAACATATTAAAGAAATGAAAATTAAACTAAGTGAGAAAAATGACTAAGTAAAAATAAAGAAACTAAATATAATGTTATAATGATGAGAAAAATCTCAATCTTTATTTATAGCCATGAATTATGCCCAAGTACAATCCACTTAAATAAAGATTCCATATAACTAGTTAACACCACACTATGGGCATTCTCTATATCACTACGTCTAAGTCACAAAAATAAACTGTAGGAATTTCGTTAAGGGTAGAATGAAACTTGTTTCATTAAGAAAACTAAGGATTGGTATTTATAGTGCTAACCATAGTCCTCTACATTGCATTAATGATGATGTAGAGCTGCAATGTCATAAATATGATATCATAGATGCAATATCGTGGCTTATGAAAAATGGATTTTATCACAATCCAAGAAACAAAAGATTAACAAGTGATTCATAAACAGAATAAGTAAACAAGGATTCAATTTATTAAATAGGAAAAGAAAATTCTAGATGAGCCATTCGTAATCTAGTCTAGTTTCCTAAAGAAGAAGAAAAGACAATACAAAAGATTATGATAAAATAAAAAGAATGGCTACATAGAGTGACATTCTACAAATGCGGTAGTAGTCCATACCAAGTCAAGTTGTGGATGACTAAAAAAATTCATGAGGGTCTAGTTCATGTAAGATTAACCAACCAAGAAAATTCCCAAAAAACCTATCATGAGTAACATGCAAAGGTAGGCATCATAAGGATGTAGTCAGAACAAGAAGAATATGTTACAAAGAAGAGGTTCGTAATGAGTTTGCCAAATACGAAGAGTAACTATAGAATATGAATAATAAAATTACAAAAGGAGTATAATGATGAGTTTGTTTAATCAATGAACAATATGTTAAAGTTTTCTAATAACCTAAATGATTTTTGTGTAATTAGAGTTATCCAAGGGACATAAAATCAAACTCTAATATGGTATCAGAGAGTAGTTGGAAATTTGTTATGAGGATAAGTAATTATGGAGGAAACAAAAATAGAACAACAATTAACAAAATTAGAGTGAAGTGATGTGTCAAAAGGTTATAATGATTCATAAATAGAGGATAGTTATATAAGATAGTCATAAGGGAAATTTAATCAATTTAATAATCTATATGGAGGTAGGAGTGTAAGGAATAAGAATGCAGGTTGAGGTACCACAGAAACATAAGAAAACAAAAGAATTAGAGTATAGAAAAAGAGGCTAAATAACATCATGGAGCAAGTTTGTAACTAGATGAAGCTCCTGAAAATGACCTTAGAATGAATGTTGAAATATCCTACAATGTGAGCATATCATAGGAATAGTACTCAACATCATCCACTTCTCAAACATCATATGAAGTAGATTATATACATATGCTTATGAATGGAAGACAAGTTAGATGACTTGCTAAAACACTTAAAGACAAAAGAAGATATGAGAAGAAGCTATGTTGATAAATAAATACAAGATAATAATAATTAAACACAAGCAAGGAGACCCTATGATCACAACTATGGGTCCAAAAATAAACCTTAATATCCTAAGCCCAAAAAGATCAATCTTGTTGAATCCTATTATTCAAGATTGCATGATGCCAAGCATATTCTTTGTAATGTATGGAAGAAACAAGTTAAGTTATTATAAAAGTTAACTTAAACCTTGTAAGATCATGCATTAAAAAAGAAAAGAAATAAAAATGGGTATTTTTGTAATAAATTTTTGCACTATGAATGATTACCTCAATAAGCATTAACTACATCATTAGTGATACGAGTTATCATAAATATTGAAAAAAAAAACAAAAATTCTCAAATTCACAATTCAGTGAAAGGATTTGAGCACATTCATAGCAAGGATTTTTAGTGTATTTTAGCAAGAATATTGATTTGTGAACTTTGTGAAATGAATTCATGCCCATTTCAATCACAAAAGCAAGCATTGTACTTAGAATCAATATTAATCTAGAAAAGAAGAATAATTATCATGCAATTTTAGTAAGCAAGAAAGCCTTCATGATGCCACATATAAGTATGGTTCAAGTAAATCTCAAGTTGAAGCATGTAATTACTACAACTCAAATTTCTTCCAGCAAAGAATGAAATCAAAAGTGTTTGAAAAATTAAAGGCAAATGACATGGGTGGCTATGCACAATTTAAGCTTCTTGCTTCAAAATTGATGACCACTGAAGAAATGAACCAGTCATTGAAGATGTATTCTGATGATGTAATAGACATATTTTATTAAGAGAAGTCTACTTTCTTGCTAGTATCTAAGGAATTTTTTAGTTTTATTGCTAATGATAGAAATATTTATCTTCCATTTGTCAATACCTACTCAATTAATCATAAAGCCCTAATACCTAAATTTCTATCCAAGAAATCCTTAGAAAATTGTAGGTCATGTCCTTGGATAAATAGACCTACTGGAAGATCCTTTTCATTCTATGTGCAAAATTTACAATTCATTGATGGATTGCAATGATCATTGCACCATAGTCTAGTGGGATATCATTAAGGCCTTGTACAATATTTAAGTTTGGCACATGAACTACACCTAGGCAAGATTCATAGTGCATGATTTCAATTGTGCACTTACAAAGATAAAAGAGTGTACTATTAGAAAATTTGATTTTGGAGGACTTCTCACATTACTAGCATAGAGATTCTGCAAGGGGGTTCCTACTTGATTACTAGAATGTATGGTAATTCCTATTCTTTTGGCAGAAATAGAGGGTACCAATTTAAATAATAAAAATCAAATAGTGTTTAATGAAATATTGATTGTAACTCTGAAAGAATAGACTAGCTAGCAATCAACCAATGTTAAGTTAGTTTGAAGATTATCTAAGTGCATCTTGACACTTACTACTGAAGAAGAAGGTGCTACAAAGAAGCAAAAGATCCCATCAATTGTACATAAGTCAACATCAGGCAAGGAGAAGGTCATAGGTGAAGAGTTCCTTTCTATCCCTCCTCCTAATTATTATGATACTATAGACATTAATTTTTATACAGGCTTTATAATTTTTGATGTCATTCCTTTACCTAGTCATCATTAATTCATGGACATGAGTAAAGCATCCCACAGTCTAAGGGCTTGTATTGACTTAATATCTACTAGTATTTATCAATTATTATAGGTACAAAATTACTTTCCTTAAATAAGAATTCCATATTATTATAAATGAAACAATAATAAGGAGTTTTGAAAAGAATTGGTTGAATACTGAGGTAAAGATGTAGACACAACAATTTAAAGAGGAGCACATTATTGGTTGGACACTAGACAATGGAATGTGCTAAACAATCATGAACTCGTAAGAGATGAATTTCATCTCTATGTTGAATCTATGATCTATTTTGCAGCATTTAGGCAAGTAAAGGACAACAAAGATGATGAAATTTTCATAACCATCAATAATTTATTATTAATAGAGAAGGAAAAAGAAAAATGAAAAACTATTTTGCAAACTTAGGTTTGTAAATATGACATGTTAAAATTAGATTTTTAGAATGTGTGTAGATAGTGGAACAATGTAAGGCATATATTAGGCCCAAACTACAACTACTAGGTCAAGAGCTAATTCAAGAAGCTCCATGATGAGACGCGACATGCACTGGGCCGCGATATCACGTCCCGCCACCATATCTATAAATAAGAGGTGGCACTCCCTTCATTTCCCAATCTTGGCTAGAAGTAGCGAAGCTCTGGCAGATTGATCACTCCAGAGTTAGAATTTTTCCCATGTGCCCGCAGTAGGAGTCCTAGAGTGAACGGCTCTTTATTCGAGCAGCTTGTAACCT
>MNCI01020067.1:335119-356343 GCA_015680685.1 Gnetum montanum
CCGAAAATACCAAAAAAATCACATACCTCAGACTTGCTTAACCATACACCATGACACTTACAAGCAAGCCTGGGAAGACAACGAACGATTAACCCCAAGTGTTTCTTGTGGTGTTAAGGCATTTAGTCTGCGGAGTTCGACCGGATCGCGCGTGCACGCTCGTATTCGTATGGTTGAGTGTAGGGGTACCTCGCCACTCATCACTCCATCTATGAAAGCACTAGAAGATGAGATTATGAAGATTGAAGAACAAAATTCACAAGAGAAGGAAGAGCTACAAAATGAAGCTTATTAGCTAAAATAGGAAGTCAAAGTTCTTTGTAAGACCAATTAAGAATTAGTAATGGAGCATCAAACATTATAGTTCAGCATCCATTCAAAAAGCTAAGGAGAGAATGTATGTCACAAATTCATCAGCAAAAGACTATAGACAACAACTTATCTTGAATGAGGATGAAGTTAAGGCCTACCAAGTAGAACTTATGAAGGGAAATAGAAACACTCAAGACATCCATGAAGCCACAAAAACAAGAAGTACTATACTTAGAATCATCATAGGATGTACTAGAAGTTGAAGTGCTTCCTCCCTTCACTTTTAAACTATTATCTATTCCTATTTTTGTTCCTGATGTCCCATAAGAAATAGCAAATCCCCTCCCTGCATCTGAATCATCCTTTATCATAGAGATAGAGTTCACACTATTCATTCCCCAAATTGGTACTCCATCATTTATATTTTCTTTTGAGACTAATGAAGAGCATAGATTCCTTGTGTCCAATCCATGCTACATTGTTATTATTTCTATGCACTCATGAATGAAGGGAAGTAATTCCATCAATTTTTATGAATGTATAATGCTTTATGACTGGTCACTATGAAGTACTATACAATTCATAAAACATTATTGACCACTCATTGACTTTACAAGAAACAACAAAGAAAGTTACGAAACTAATGCTTAGAGGGGAGTGTTAGAATATGATCATAACATGGTGTACATTTATCCATTTTATAACTATCTAAGATTGTTCATAATCACTTATAAACAAACTGTAACACATGAATTGATACATAAAAATGTATCCATTGAACATATGTAGTCATCAATAGAAGTATTAAAAAAGAGGTAGATGTGTTACGGAAAAATTGAATGATAATAAAATAGCAAGTACAAGTAAGGAATAATGAATCATACTAGAATATATTAGCACCATACAAAAAACAATTAGAATCAAAATTACAAAAATTGTACCTATGCAATTTTCTAAACCCTTTTGAACCTTGGAGTTGTGTAGATTTATTGCATGTGCTTTCCCTAAAATTCTATGTTTTTGTAATCACACAATCTTCTTATTCATCTACCAATAACAAAGCGTTAAAAGAGAAGCAAAGTACTACATTTTCTTTGTTGAGGGTATAGTTACGTTCAACAAAAAGGTACCCTTACCTGAAACCAGATGCACAATCCACAGATGGGTTACATCAGGTACATAAAAGGACATGGGAAAGAGCATTCTCCAAGCTAGGCTATCTGTCACATCTTTATTAAACCTTGACCATTATAATTATAATGAAAAACATAGTTTTTTAACCTTGCGATAAATCACATATTAGTTTTTGAGTTAGAAATTTTGCTAACTTGAGTTGATTCAGCATGACTTTTATAATAAACCTTAATTTTAGAAAGAAATCAGAATATTTAGGTATTATTTTTGCAACTTTTAAATATAACTAAGGTTCATTTTCTGATTCATTATGATTCTTCAAACATGTTGATAGAACATATTTTCCAACTATTTAAACATTGATAAATATTATTATTTTTAGAAAGACGAAATCCACTACCTTGTTGGTGTGCCCATGCACAAAAAAGAAAAACACATTAAAGAAAATAGGTATTATGATATGATATGCTACAAGCCTACAATGGGTTCGACGCACCGAGCCAAATGATCATTAACTTAAGCTTTGTTTTACCCATTACATTAAGCGGTCAAAACATGTAGCATTTATTAAAATGAAAGAGCGTAATGAAAGACAACATGTAGTAATGTAATTGTTAAAATAAGTAGGAATATCAAGAGGTGGCATTGGCGTGGGTGTGGTAGAGAAGGAAGAGAAGGCAGCCATCGACATGGGAAGCGATGATGTGTTGCATGACATCCACCGAACGTGCTCTAGATGTAGATGTAGACATAGACAAAGGCATTGACATCGTTGTCATTACGTCGTCGTCATTGTTGTCTTTGTCGATCATCATCATCATATTGGCTAAGACGACGGATATTTCGATTAAGAATTGCTCCAGAGGTTGCACTCAAACACTACTATTTTGTGTATTGCTGCTGCAACACTAACACTAACACTACTACTCTTGTTGTTGTGCTGTTGTTGGCCATGGCCATGCAGCAGCATGCATATATAGCATGTCATAAAGCGATTGCAATTGTAGTTGGCATTGGCGTAGTTGTCGGTGAAGATAATGACGTGGTTTTTCCACACCACTTTCTAAATTCTATCATGTGCCAATGCCATTCTCACTATCTCTATCATCATCACGCCTCCTCATTCTCCTCCTCCTCTTATACTACTCCTGCTCCTACTACTCTTGCTGCTATTGGGGTATGCATCCATGTTCATGTTGTTATTGTTGCTGCTGCTCTTGTTTCCACACTCTCACCTTACCAAAATAAAAGAAAACATAACACACAGAAAGAGAGGATACTAATCAATTTTTTGTTGTCACTAAGATAAGATGCAATAGTGTATGTATGTATATACATATAAAGCTATCGCTCACACAAATTAATGGTACCAAGACATTGAAAGAGTAGGGAAGAGTAATAATAATTTGCTTGAACTAGTACTAGGTAAGAGAGGCATCATAATCTCCACCATATAGAGCCACATCTATGTTTGCTTCGTAACTCCATTATCTTATTTGTTGCATTAATTTTATTGCTTTACTAGTGTGTGCTTGATTTTGTGGTATGTGAGCTTAGTTCCAATAATCAAATGCCTTAAAGTCTCTTATTGCGAGGATCAAACATTCTCCTAGAATTCAATCTCGCATTACCATGTCATGCCGTGCCAAACTTGGCATTTAGAAAAATCATGGCATTAACTTGTATTAACAATTTAACATTGATGTGACATAATGGTGAAGACATTCAAGCTCTTGGAATGATGGTAGTGGAGTTTGCTGGGATACTCTTTGTTTAGTGGCTCATATCTATTTACTTGCATATTACACAACCTTAACGTTTATGACAAGGCTATTACTACTTTGCATCTTCTTTTTACTTTTTTCCAGGATCATGATTTTACTATTTTAATAACTTAAATTTAAATGTTATAAAATACTATTATATAAATTTATTTATTCACATTTAAATTGAAACATATTGTAGCGATGAAGTTCAAATTTGAAACTTTATTGCATGAAAAAATATTGTTTGGAAAATACTTTAAATTAACTAAATTAGAGTAATGACATCTTAATTAATTGAATACTCAATGCTAAAAAAGGAGGGAACTTTGAGAATTACAAGTCAAAAAGTTCATATGTTAAATTATAAATAATCTTAAGTTTTATAATTTTCATATTACAAAGCTACAATGCATAATTAAATAATCATGTATTCTATCAAAAAAGTTAAAAAAGTTAGAAACAATTTTTACTCTAAAATAGTATTGTAATGTATTTTTAATTAAATAACAAAGAACTAAAAATAAATTTGATAATACTATGTAAATAACCTAAGACTTTATGTATCGTAAAACATAGCTAAGACTTACACAATATCTTATGAAGTAAACTTGCTTAAACACTTTTTTTATGAGTGCTTTGTAAGAAAAAAGTCTTTGAAATTCAATATTTCTTCCAAATACATATACTATAAAATAAGGATCATCATTTAGAATAATGGCAATGTGCTTGTTTCTTAGGTCATACGACCTAGGTTCTAGCTTTAACATAGACACTTAAAACCTCTCCTCCTAAGGCTCTAATTGCTTACAATAGTGAAAGTACTTGAGAAATAATTTAGTAAAACAAAAAGAGATAGTAATTACTAAATTTTGAAATGATAAATTGCACAAATAACTTACATTGAAAGTATAACAACATATTTAATAGCACTACAATAAAGACTTTTTGGTAAAGGTTGTGGGGCTATTAGAAACCAAAATAAGTGAAACATACATGCACCCAAAGAACTTTATATAACTTATCATTGCCCATTGAAATCAAACCCATGACCTAGAGCTTCCAAATCAAATGTCTTACCACTAGGCAAACACCTCATTGTTGTCTTCAAAACATTGTGATAATGTATAAATGGAGTTTATAAAGGTTTGATAAACTTTGTACTTTAGTGATATCAAAAAAATAAAAAAAAACTTCAATCTCCATTTTTTAAGGAATAGAGGAAAAGAATGAGGAGCTAGGTAAAGAAGTAAAAGTAGTGATAGAAAAAATAATGCACAATAAATTATCTAAAATTAAATAAATAATCTATTTTCAGCCTAAGAATTGTAAACCTAGACACATTGTTATCAAATCTAATAATATAGATGATAAATTCAAAGTTTAGGAACATTGCAACTCCTTAGAAATTTATAAAATCTAGGTAAATGAAGAGCTTACAAAAATGGTACTTATAAAAAAATCTATAGAATGGAAGAAAGTAAAGAAAGAGATAACAACATGTTTTTTATCAATTTTAAATGCAAAAGGTAATTTAGTAATTATCAAAAATATATATGTTGAGACACATGCCATAGTAAGTCAATGTTAAATCCTTTATCTATCTTAACAACCAATCCATTATGACTAGGATAAAAGAAAAAGGATGAAATTAAAACTAAAATTTTTACTTAGATCCACTAATATTCCTTGGATCTATTAGACTAGTTTTATAATTACTTTTACAAACTTTTTTTAAGTCATAACTTAATGTTACCTATTGAAATCAAACCATTGATATGGGATTACCAAGCTAAGATTCTTACCACAAAGATGATGCTAAAATAGTTTTTAAAAATTTAAAAAGATATAAGGTGTCTTCAAAGTGAATTTTCCAACATATTGATTAGTAGTAAGTGAAGTGAAGATGTTATATAATTTATATATTTTTTTAGTAAATATAACATTTTAGCTACACCTTTAAGGGAAAAAAAGATTCTAACAAAAGTTGAACAATTAATTTATTTTTAATAATATTATTTATTTTATTTTAGAGGCTCAAAGATGGGAAGCTTTCCATTTTGTTGTTATTTGTTCATAATTTTTGATTGATGGGTTCTTTTATCTTTAGAAAGAGTTTTATCATTCTCTTTACAAGAATTACTTTAGTGAGAAGTGAAAACCCATAAGGGTGCTTTTGAACAAGGGCAAGGCTTAATCCTTTTCCTACTCTAGAGGGGTTATTTTTTATGATAGGTTGTAAGGACGAAAATCTAAAAAGGCATCCTCAAAACTATTGGGCTTTTCTTAGACTCTCTTTACTACTAATCTAATGTACTTAGATTTTTAAAATATTATTATTATTATTGGGATCCAACACCTCCCTCCCCAAATAAATTTGACATTTTTTGTATTGTTAAGCCTTAAGAAATTGAAGACTCTTCATAAATTATTATTCCTTATTTTAATATTTTATCTTTTGCTTATAAAAGAAATGTAAATCATGGCAGATCATTTGAATGTTTAATTGTGTCAATTTGAAATTTTCTTTAATAGCAAGTTTAAATAAAGAAAAGTAGATGAATGTAATTATTATATTTAGTTAAAAATAGTAGATTAGTTATATAGATAATTATCCAAAGCCACAATGCTTGTCCCGATAAGTGGGTTTTAAGAGGGTTGGTAGATAACTTAGTTATATATCTAGAATATATATCCATAATTTGGTCATGAGAATCTTTTTTATTGATGGAGAATAAGATTTTTGTATCAAAAATATTTACGACCTCTAGACAAAGAATAAAATTTGTCCATTAAAAGTTTCATGATTTTTGGATGAACAACAAAATTTTTTTATCAAAAAATTCATTATCTTCAAATGAAGAACAAAATTTGTATCTTTTCAATTGTACACTCTTTGTATTAATGAATCCCAAATTTTATTCTTCTTCAAAAGGTCATGACATTTTTTATAAACTCTACTAAAAGAAAAATAATCCATGGTAAAATCTACTTATGTCTTGTATTTCCTACCTTTTATTATAGATGAATTTTTTATTGTGAAGTTGTGGTTCTCTATTTTATGGTATTAGAGCTGATTCTAATTTCTTGAACATAAAAAGAGAAATTCTAAGTTAGTGTGAAGTGGTAAAAATGTCTAACATTGCAAGTAAAAGAGGGAGAGGTATAGGTTATCATCAAAAAATGATAATAATGGACATTATGAAGGCCATGGATATTTTACAAAGCTTTCAAGTCCAAATGGAGGCTATAAAAGCTATGAAATATTGCAAAGTGCCTAAAGGAGCAACTAGTAGTGAAGAGGAAAAGGAATTTTCTATAAATGAGAGATTTGAGAACCTTGGTCAAGTAACCTACCAACAACTATAAATAGATAATGCATTAGTAGTGTTAAAGTAAGAAAAAGAGGAAAGATTCTTGTGAGTTTTATCTCAGGTGGAAACACAAGTAAAGATTGATATTCCTTGTTTTGATGGTATCATGGACCCCCAATGCTTTACTTGATTAGATTAGACACATGAAATCATGTTTTGAGTTAGAGAAGATTGAAGAGGACAACAAGTTGAAAATCAATGTGATAATGTTAAGAAGCATTTTTGTTATTTTCTTAGAAAAGATGTAGCTAGAGTGGTGATTGAAGGGTAAAGAGAGAATTAACAAATTATCATGATTTCTGCAAAAACTAAAAATAATTTCTTTTATTCTATTATGGATAATATATTTATTTAAAATTAAATGAGTTGAGATAGAAAGAGAAGAGTAGGCTCCCTATATCAAGGAGTTTCAATGCCTATCTATTTATGTAGAGCTTGTGGAGGAAATAGAGGAGTAATTTTTGTAGTACATTGGTGGTCTTCACCATTCAAAATGAAATGACCATGGTGACTCTAGTAACAGTAAAGGAGGCCTACCAATTGATGATAAAGGTGAAGGAGAAGTTGAATAGAAGAGTAACATAATCAAGAATGAGGAAAGAAAGTCATGAATAAGGCAAAACAACACCAACCATAGATGTAGATTGCTACATCATAAAAAAACAAAATACCAACAGGAGAAACATTTTGTAGATGAAAACTATAGAAGACATTCTTATGATTTTAATTATGGAAGAGGTGCATACAATTATGATAACCATGGTGCTGGAAATTTGTCATTCTCAAGAACTTGCCACAATAGAAAGAAGTTTGGGCCCAAATCTACAAACTACCCTTAAAGAACTAGAGCTAAAACCTATTACACCAAGTCACCAATCACATAAGCCACATCAACTATTAGCAAGCTAGAGGACATGGCATGTTGCTTATGAATAAAGACACTAGTGGAAGTGCAATTTGAGGAAGGTGCTACTGTAGAAATCACCACTCAAATGACAGTAAAACCAATGATATTGCAAACTATATAATAATCAAAGAATGAGAAAAGAATATTTATTAAAATTTTAGATTAGATGTGGAGCTAAACTTATTCAAATTATTGTGGATAATGCAAGTTTAGATAATTTTATGTAGTTATGGTTATAGACCCAACCACCTCCTAAAGTATACATCATCACTAGTTGGATCAAAGTACTAATCACCAAATCATATAACAATGATTGATGAGTTTCCAGATGAGAAGGTTTTCTTATTTTGAACCCTAATATATTATTCCCATAGATACATGACACATTGTTTTGGACAAATATGGTGGTATAATAGACACCTACTGATTAATTCATGGTGTAACACTATTGTCATGAAGAAAGGATTTATGTTTTTACTTACATGATGAAAACCCAAAGAACTTGGTAGTTAAACAACTATTATCACCAAAATAAAATTGCATGGTAAGAAGAATGAAGATGGATCAAACGATTAGTTTTGTTATTTAGAAGACCTTGAGTTCAAGGTTGGAAATTAGAAAAACATAAACATAGGTCCAAAAGACTACCCAAGTTAAGGAAAATAATGGCAAATAAGCAAGTGAAGAAAACTAGCCAAAATTAAAATCTATGAGTTGAGCATATGGAGTCATGGTTTAGGACTAACTATGAAGGTATAGGAGGATATGGTTATCAAGTTAACTAAAACGGGGTTCTTCATCAAAAGTGTACAAATTTTAGGCTACATGGAGTAAATTCGCATATTGATATCAGATAGTCAAAAAAAAAAAGTATAGATGTGCATTGTGAAAATGAATGATCAATCATGATGGTGAAACTAAACCATACCATGATGATTGGAAAGGAAGACATCATGATGGTGGAAAAATGCCCAACACACATTAACCCAAGAGATCCACAATAAACTCCCATCCAAATATGAGACATGTCTATTATTTGCCAACTTGGAGATAATGGTGTAGGGACACCTCTTTTGATCTTCTTGTTCTATCTTACATGTACGTTTTTAGGTTTTGATCTTGAAGAAGATGTCTTAGGAGGTTAGGAGACATCTTGAATTTAGAGGATATGTCTTAGCCAAATGTGAAACTTCTCAGAGAAGATGTTTTAGACATGATTTTTCATGCAAGATATCTTGGGTAAAATGTCTTGGCCCATAAGAAGATGTCTTGGAAAAATAGTAGATGTTTTTCCTGAGAGCTGGGTGGACTCAAAAATGTCTTAAGAAGATCAAAGATGACCCATATGGATGGGGAAATTTCCAAAAAAATTCATCCAAACTTGGGAAATAATGGAAGAAGGTAAGAAAGGATGAAAAATAGTGGAATATCTTCAAGTAGAGCTTGGGGAAGGTTTCCTAGGTTTTTCCTTATATCGTTTTCTATATAATTATGATGTATGTTTCATGTTAGTGTGTGGAAGGAATCACCAAGAGACATAATCCAAGAGTTAGAAAGAAAGCTCTTGAGGAAGAAGAGTTTATGCAAGAAGAGAGCTTGTGTAAGGGAAATTGAGAGAGAGGAAAGGAAGAGCACTTGAGAGAGGTTGAGGGAATCTCTTATAAGTGTCTTGTCTTGAGCTTTGGCTTCATGGGGAGCTCTTGATAATTGATAGTGAACAAGTATGGCCTCTAAGATCATTGGGAGAGTAGTGAGTTGAGCTTGGCTTCTCATCTTTTATGTATTTTCTCTATATTTTGTGAGTTTTCTTAATATAAGAGTGATTTTCTTCATTTCATTATGTTGTTTTATTTTTCTAGGCTAATTCTATTTGGAAGTTGTGGATTGGTCATATTAGGGTCTATCAAGGTGCCACCCCTGCATCAAATAACCTAAAATTTAACTATGTGAGTCTATTGTGAACATCAAACATAGAACTATGATGGGACGCGATATCGCATGGGCCGCGATATCACGTCCGTCGCGATATCGCATCCCCTATGATATCGTGTACACGATATCACCTCTTCCCTATGATATTGCATACGCGATATCACAGTCCGCCGCAATGTCTATAAATAAGAAGTGGCTCTCCCTTGTTAAGAGGGATAGAATAGAAGTAGTGAATCTTTGGTAGTTTGATCCCTCCAAAGATAGATTATTTTTCCCATGTCTTCTTGTAGTGTGGTGAATGTAATTGTATGACATTATTTATTCGAGTGTGATGTACTTGGACGTGTACATGACCAGAAATAAAGATCGAGATTACTTCATCATTGCAACATTCACTTTGTTTATTTAATTGTTATTTACTACTTTCTCTCTCACCCTTATCTCCCAATAACACGGAATGAGTACAACTTGATTACGAGCATTTATGTGTGACTACTTGGTATCCCAGTGGCGTACCTAGGATCTATGCTTGGTAATCCTAGTGGTAGTCGTGCATGAGGTCCAAGATGTGTACGGTTGATCAAGGAATTGGCTACTCATTGCACTTAGGCTAGATTAGATTTTGTTATCTTTTCCCTCCTAGCTTAGCTTAGTTAATATTATTTTCCATTGCTTCAGGAGTAACATTAGATTAGGAACACATCATACACCTCACTCTGGACTA
The DNA here is from genome assembly GCA_015680685.1 of Gnetum montanum. Taxonomy (NCBI): domain Eukaryota; kingdom Viridiplantae; phylum Streptophyta; class Gnetopsida; order Gnetales; family Gnetaceae; genus Gnetum; species Gnetum montanum. The sequence continues at coordinate 345,266 of MNCI01020067.1, forward strand.
AACCATATGTGACAAAGCTAATACTAGTCCAGGTGGGAAGACAGCGAACTGTGATCTAAGGATAATGACCTAGGTGCCACAACTAGTCTGTCTACGGAGTTTGACCGGATCATGTGTGAGAATTCTCATATTCATATGGTTGAGTGTAGGGGTACCTCGCCACTCATCATAGGCATCATTGTCGGGGACAGTGCTAGCTATCTAGATTAGTTATATCATACAAGGTCGCTGTAAAGAACTTAACGATATATCTCTTAGAAAGAAGAAATAATTATAAAAATTCACATATAATTTCACACACAACTTATAACAATGTCTCTCCTACAAGATAATAATAATGCCACACTTAGTGAGGAAGTTCATTGGAGAACCAACGAACTATATGACGATGAAGATTGGAGTATACAACCTAAAGTGGGAGTTTCTTATAACCATGAACAAAAAAAACATCATCACAACATACGAAAACATAACTTACCTGATGATGATGAACCCCCACTGGCCACTACAAGCCTAATGCAAATACAAGAGGCTATTCGAATCTCACGTAGGCATCGTAAAGAGAGCCGTCTACCCAGGCTCGATTTAAAAAAATTTCCTAAATTTTCAGGAGGCTATGACTTAGATTTGCATCAACATTTACAAGCCTTCTACGATGCGTGTACATGGAACAACATTGATAACAGTTGGAAAAAACTTAAGCTCTTTCCTATGACACTCGTTGACCAAGAAAAAGTATGGTATAGATTGTTAAAACCAAATTCAATACGACACTGGTCAACAATGGTAGAGGTCTTTAACGAAAAATATCAAACCTACACAAGAGTGTCAGACCTGAGGAAACAAATCCAAGGATGGAAACAAGCAAAACATGAACCCTTGGACATGGCCTTAGAAAGATATTATGCACTATTAAACAACTGTCCAGGCCATGGGTTTTCCAAGGAAAGGCTAATGTACCATATTATGGATGGGCTACGTACTGAAACAAGAGAGGCCTTGGGAATGTATGGCCAAGGTTAATTATACAAACTACGAACCCATCAAATCCAAGAGCTTATTAAGCGAGTAGCAAAAGAAGAAGGAGAATTAGCTAGATGGGAGAGTGTTTAAAAACATCAACGGGACCAAAATTTCAACTTAACAAAGGTCCATGATCATAAAAAGGAGAGATCAACTAATCTCAAGGTGGAAACATCATCTTTGCCAATACAACAATCGTTAGAAGAAGCTGAGGCAAAGATCAATAAGATGTTGGAATGGATGTATCAAAAGTGTGGAGAATATATCAACACCATTGGAGATAGAGTTTTAACAACCCAAGAAGTAGGAAAAAACATTAGACATTCAGAAAGAAGGGATAAAGAAAAGAAGCGCTCAACTACTAATCCTACGTATGAATGCAACATATGCCTGTACGATCATCCCAAGGGCCAATGCCCAATATTGTTACATCTACATGAGCATTGGGGAAACACATTACATCCAGAGTTTGTACGGAGATAGTATGTTAGACCATAGTGACAACCATCCCAGTCGTGGGGGAGACCACCCCTAGACTAGAGGCACCCTTCACATTTTCCAAACTCAAATGCTTATCACGTTCAACATCCTATTTCTCCATTCGGGCCAACATACTCTATCTCACCACAATACTATTCTCCACAATACTATCAGCCCATGCCTCCAACACAACCACCACCTTGTGCACCTTATAATCCTCCTAACTTTTAACATTCTCATCCTTTTCCTCCTTTTGCAGTGCCACCAACTGTTCCTAAGGTGTCTACATCATAGCAACAACCCAAGAATATTACTTGTGCTACTACTTCCAATAGCAGTGAAAAGCCTCCTCAACATCAAAAGCACCCCTTCTTTAAACATGGTCATAAGAAGGGACAACACAATTCCGAGGCCATTGCATCTTCCAACCCAGCACAAGTCCCACACTGTGGTGTACCCTTACCTTCAAACCCACCGCCTCATGTAACTTTATCAAGGCCACCAACTAACACTCCAAAAACCATACGGCCCAATGAACACAACCATGGGAGGCATCATCCCAATCCTTGCATACCATCTAACAGTCACAAACATCATAGTGGATCAACTCGTTATCTGGGAACTACATCGTATAAAGTGCCACACTATGCTTATTATAATCAAGTGTGTGCCTGAGGGGATAAGTATAGACCGGTTCCAATAATTCCAATATGCAAGGATCCTTATCTTTCATTTATTAATCCTTTCCATACTCAACCGTTTAGTTATGGGGGATATCCCCCGTTCTAAATAACAAGCAGGGTTAATAAATAATTTTCATTTTCTTTGATTTTACAACTTTTTATTTTCTAGTTTTTAATTTTTTTCAACTTTTTGTTTTATCTTTTTATCTTTTCGTCTTTTTGTCTTTTTATGTTCTTTATAAGTAATCTCATCTATGAATAAAACACTCATGTGGATTGTTGGTTGAGGTGTGTTCTATGTTATCGAGTCTTGAGTGAGCAATTATTTGGACAGTGAGGCCATTACACCCACTCATTCACTCTACAAATAAGAGGTTCTATTTGAGGGTGCAGTGATATTCTTGATATTTCTAAAACTTAAAATTAATCTTGTGCTCATTGTACCTAGAATGAAGAAGGATGGACCAAGAGGGAATGATTAGGGTGTGACATCAAGGGGATTTGTGGATTCTCTTTGGTGACGTCTATGGGAGTTATCATGTAATGTGGTTGTACTAAGATCCTTGTAGATCTAATGAAATGGGAGTAAGAGTAATCAAAAGGGCACTCAAAAATCAAATGCTGTTCTAGGGGGTCCCACTGGAAAGACATGCACCCATGCCTGAAGGTTGGTGGCTTCTCTGGATTTAGTAAAGTTTAAAAGAAAGAGAAAAAAAGAAAGAGAAAGAAGGTGCCATAAAACAAAAATCACTCCTCCCTTGAACTAAACGACAAGTGATCGTACGCCTCGTTGTTATGGTACTCTCATAGTCATTCATCATGGGATGAAATAATGCGATGTCACTAATTAGAGGAATGGACTTGGTCCTGATCTTGGAATGATGGATTAATGACATGTTAATTATGCTTTTCACACAGGATTCACTGTGCCTTGGGTCAGTTACCTCATGTCCCAATCTCTACAATCCCTTTCTATACTTCGTGTCGTCTCACTGTTTGTGTAATTGTAGCTCATGTCCCATGTAGCATAGTATTTTCATCTTATTCTGGTGATATTTACATGTGTGTGTTTTGTGGAGTTAGTGCGGATTACATTTAACCCTTCTAGTGCCCACAGACACTTTAAGTGTGGTTACACAAGGGCATAATAGGTTGAAACCTGCTTTAGGGAGGACCCACTTGTGTAATCGTTTGTAATCTTCACTAATTTTCTAGATCACACACAATTTCTTACCCTCAGCTTAATTTTTCATAATTTTCTTTCCCTATTATTATCCCTCTATCACTTTAATGTTCCAATGTACCCTTACATTCCCCTTTTTCATAACCGCCAAATTATTATTTCTAAAGTTCACATCATTATCATTAAGAGTGCCTCTCGAATCAATGAAATTACCCTAGGACATCTTAATACTTGCAATGTCCTCAATTTCCAACATTAATTTCAAGAAAAATCATTAAAAATTCGATATTTTCTTGGTGTCTCACACAACTAGGGACGAGATATTGCGTACGCGATGTATCATACGCGATATCATGTCCTATTTTCCTATAAATTGGTACCTCTGCCGCAACACTTAGCATCATTTTTCCATTCACACGGGGGGAGTTGTTGAAATTTTTCTCTGCAACTTGCAATTGTGTGACCCTTGCTTTTTCAGTCAAATCTCACTCAATGGTACTCCGATTTTAATTTTGTTTGAACCTACTTGAACCTGAAGTGTTTAGTTTAGTCATGGGGGAGAGACACTTATCGAAAAGTGCCTAAATTTTTTGAAATTTATCATCGCCCAAAGGACATCAATTAGGGTAATTAACACTAACACTTAGAATAATTGTGCCAAAAATCATTTAATCCTTAGGTATACCAGGAGACTAAAATGATAACCACCTAAGTCATAGGACTCATTATTATAAAATTTCGGGAACTATCACACGTGATAACATAAGATATTTAATTAAGAAAAGTAGTAAGGTATACCTTGACTTTAAAAACAACCTTACTAACACTTGACCTGTGTGATTGCAGATGGGCCCGAAACGTGCACAGTAGGAGGGTCTTGTTCAAGGTGGAACAAAACGATCTCAGAGAGGTGTAAGACAAGGCCCTACCGGACAACATATAGAACAGGAGGTGCAATCATTCAACATTCATCAAGATGAACCTCCTACCAGATGGTCTGGGCAGGCAGAAGGAGGAGCTGCTGCTACACCTGAACCAGGACAACAACTCACATTACCCCCAGAATGTGTTCAAGCTATCCATGAGAAGTCCACATTCGCTGCAGTGATTGTGGAGTTAAACTTTGAATCTTTTGCAAGGTTCTCTCTTGAGGCTATTAGGGATCACCTCAAAGGATCTCCCTTATGGCCTATCCTCTCTGAAAGCAGTGCCTGGTATTTAGGTGAAACGTACCAGTTCTAGCACAATAGGGAGCAAGGCACCACCGTAAATATTTGTGGTGTGACAGTTGACTTCTTTGCGTAGGCAATTTTAGAAGTGTTAAACCTTCCGAACTCAGGGCCCCAGGTTGCTTAGTTATCTACCCGTTCAGACCTCGATGTGCGAAAGGATTGGTTAGAAAAGGCTTATGGCAGAGATAAAGCATTCGGTGAGCTAACGATGGAAGAGAGAGTTTATTTCAAAATTGGAACCTATCACCTATTTCCCACAAAAGGCTTGAAAAGGATATCGATGTACGCGGCTAGAGGAAATGCAGTGTTGATGGGAAAGGTTAATGCTAACCTTCCCCATCTATATTTGATAGAGATCCAAAGGCGATTTGAAGAACGAAAGTCAGGGAAGATGGTGCTGCCCTTCACCTATCTTATCAAAAAACTGTGCCAACGGGCTAGTATTTGGAGGTACACTTATGACATCCTCCGAAAAGCCCAAAATGCTTCTTACGCTGAATTACTAAAGGAGCCAGCTCCAAGAAAGAGCACTGGCGAAGAGCTGAGACCAGATGAAGAAGAAGAACAGATGACTGGACCACCTGCAACTCAACTTGCAAGACCCAGCCAACCTCCAGCCACAGGTCCTAGCCAACAACATGAAGCAGGGCCTGGCACAGGTCAGGATCAGCCACCACTGCCGCAAGACTACACACTGTCAATGAGCCATCTTAGGGCCATCGCCAAGATGATCAGTTGGGGAAGTCGTGATGACGCAAACCTCTTCCATGTCATCAATGATGCCAGTCAGCCTACAGTTTTAGTAGATCCCGCAAGGGGTGAATTATCAATTCAAATAGGAGGAGGGGAAACTAGATGGTTGCAACAGATCTTAGGAAACGCGACATCTTTTCAAGTGCAGTTAGAGACTGGTGAAGGGGCCACTGTGGTGTTCATGCAACACTAGAATGCCATGGGAGTTGTTGAAGTGGTCACTGACCACATCAAGGAATCCTTTAATGTACCTGTTGTGTCACCGGTAGATCTCTCAGAAGCACGAGATGCTCAAAATTTGGCTGGAACCTCAATGACTCCTGCGGAACATGAGGATGTGCTTGATAGATTGCTTCAAATAGGGCAAGTAATGACGTCCCTGGTTGACATCCCATAGGATGTAATAGCAATTCAATTAGACCTCATTTCCACAAAGGGGAAGCTGGTCATCTCCGAAGTAAGGGCCGAGCATGCTGAAGCTGAAGTGTAGAAATTACAAGAGCAACTTGTGGCCTTACAAGTAGCACAACAAGATCTTCTACAATTTGTTCTCATAGACCAGCTAGAAAATTTTAGAATGGAGTAGCTAAAAAATTAATAGCAGAGAATAAGAAGGTGGTAGGAGAAAAGAAGACAGCTTTTTGGGATGCCTCAGCATCACAGGCGCAAACCCATGCGCATCTTAAGGCACTGAAGGCCTTAGAAGAAGAAAATAAGTAGTTGGTTATAGATAATCTTCAATTGACCTCTGTGGAGAAACAAAAGAATGTTCTCGATGAACACTTTCATCAGCTACGAGAATAATTCATTTGGGTCAACCAAGATGTAAGCCGTTTAGCTAGAGAGAATCAAACCCTCTCAATGAAGGAGGTACATGCTATTCGACAAAAATTAGCAATAGAGATAAGCGTGTGGCAGAATGAGGCTAAACGACACGAGAAGCTGAAGGAGAATTTCCGTGATCAGGTGGGGATGTATAAACAGATCCTAGAGAAGGAGATCCATATGGCCAAGGCTCAAATTAGCAATATCAGTGCTCAACACACTGATTGGAGGGCCATATTGGACACTTACGCCTTCGCCCACCAAGCAGAAGTTAAAAATTGGGACCTATAGATTCAAGACTTGATAGAATACATGGAGTTGGCAAACCTTAGATATGCCAACCTTGCCATGTTAACAGTAGGATGCCCAAGATTAGAGCTCGAGTAGTAGGTAGCTTCCACCCATATCAAATATGAAGCAGAATTTGTAGAGTGCAAGAAGTTGGTTGAGAAACTAGATGTTACAAATTCTGAACTTGAGGTGGTAAAAGAAAGCTACCAAGGACAGAAAGACATTGCAACCGACTTGGCTCGATAGTTAATAGATTTTCATGAATAAAAAGATAAAGCCAAAGCCTATGAAGAGGAATGACGGGTGTTCACAGCGTGGTATGTCAAAGCCAACCAAATGTTCCCGCAACTACCCTGTTTGTGGGAGGTGCTGACTCCATCAAACATAGGAACACTTGCATGGATGGTACAAGACCCTCAAACTGAAGAGGAGAAGCTCCAGGCCATACTTCAANGACTTGGCTCGATAGTTAATAGATTTTCATGAATAAAAAGATAAAGCCAAAGCCTATGAAGAGGAATGACGGGTGTTCACAGCGTGGTATGTCAAAGCCAACCAAATGTTCCCGCAACTACCCTGTTTGTGGGAGGTGCTGACTCCATCAAACATAGGAACACTTGCATAGATGGTACAAGACCCTCAAATTGAAGAGGAGAAGCTCCAGGCCATACTTCAATGCCATCAAGCTTCAAAGCCTGGAGCACAAAACAAAGGGAAAGCACCTATGAAGGAGCCACCACCACCAGGAACTACATGAGTTCCCATTTTTGTAGTTGTAGTATTTTTCTGTGTTGTGTCTTCCCACACTGCAGCATTATTTCATTTCTTTTTCCATCTAATAATCCCATACCTATCCACTGTGTAATCACTGTAACTCGAGGATGAGTTTTTATTCAGTCGTGGGGGTATGATGCGACGCGATATTGCATGGTCCACGATATTGCGTATGCAATATCAGGTCTGTCGCAATATCGCATCCCCCGTGACATCGCGTATGCAATATTGCATCTTCCCTATGATATCGCATAGACAATATCGCAGTCCACCGCAATGTCTATAAATAAGAAGCGGCTCTCCCTTGTTAAAAGGGATAGAATAGAAGTAGCAAAGCTTTGGCAGTTTGATCCCTTTAGAGATAGATTATTTTTCCTGTGTCTGCCTGCAGTGTGGTGAATGTAATTGTACAAAATTCTTTATTCGAGTGTGACGTACTTGGACGCGCACATGACTGGCAATAAAGATCAAGATTACTTCATCATTGCAACATTCACTTTGTTTATTTAATTGTTATTTACTGCTTTCTCTCTCATCCTTATCTCCTAGTAATGCGGAATGAGCACAACTTGATTACGAGCATTTATGTTTGACTACTTGGTATCCCAGTGGTGTACCTAGGATCTGTGCTTGGTAATCCTAGTGGTAGTCATGCACGAGGTCCAAGATGTGTATGGTTGATCAAGGAATCGGTTGCTCATCGCACTTAGGCTAGATTATATTTTCTTACCTTTTCCCTCCTAGCTTAGCTTAGTTAATATTATTTTCCATTGCTTCAAGAGTAGCATTAGATTAGGAACACATCATACACCTCACTCTGGACTAAACCATATGTGACAAAGCTAATACTAGTCCAGGTGGGAAGACAGCGAACTGCGACCTAAGGATAATGACCTAGGTGCCACAACTAGTTTGTCTACGAAGTTCGATTAGATCGCACGTGAGAACGCTCGTATTCATATGGTTGAGTGTAGGGGTACCTTGCCACTCATCAAACTACCACCCTACCTACATTTATATGTGATTTTTGAAAAAAAAAAACAAAATTGTTGAGGTGATGGATCAAAGCATTAGTTTTGTTGTTTTAGAGATCTCAAGTTCAATGTCAGAAGCTAGATAGACACCACCCTAAGTTTAGAAGAGGCTAGCTAGGCTAAGAAAAATAATGAAAAACAAGCAACTCACCGGAATCCATAAGTTAAGGATATGAAGTCATAGTTCAAGGTCAACCATGATATTTTTCTTTATAAAAAAGTAGAAATTATGGGATACATGGAGAAATTTGATAAAGATTAATATTAGATTGTCAAATGCAAAAGTAAAGATGAGCAACATGAAAAAAATGAATAATCATAATGGAAAAATTAAATCACACCATGATGATTATGAAGGAAAACACCATGGTGGTGAAAAAATGATTAACACATGTCAACCTAAGTAATTCACAAGAAACTATGACTTAAATATAAGACATTTCTATTATCTATCAACTTACAAACAATGTATAATTCAATCATGGGAGTTTAATGGGGATAATATATGTACAACCACCACCCTACCTACATTAGGTTGTTTATGTGATTTTTGAAAAATATTTGTAAATGAAAATCTACATGGAATGATCAACAAACAAGTATATGGTGATGAATGAATAATTGAACACCTCCTAATTGAGGGAAAAATTTACAAAAAATATTCAAAGGCATGACAAGAGTCTAAATCCTAAAAAGTTCATAAAATGATGAAAACTTGGAAATTAGTGAAAATGACAAAAATTGTTTAGATTTGAGTCAAGATAAACATTTTAGCATGAAAAAATATGTACGCACAATATCCAAACTTGAAATGGTTGAACCTATAAATTCTCATGAAATCCTAATTCCCAAAAATTACTAAAAAGTGTTCAATTAATCTCATCATTAATGAATAAAAATTAATCATATTTAGACATGAGAAACAAGACCCAACCCAATAATGATTACAGATAAACCATGAAATTTGATAAAACCCATCTACACTAAAATGCCAGAAAAATGAGAACTTGAATAAAACATAATAAAATGTCAAGAAGTCTCTCCTAGAAACAAGAAGCATAAATACAAGAAGAAAGTGCATAAACATAGCCACATGCATAGATGAACCACAAACACAAAGTACTAACAAAACTCTAACAATATTACCACAAGCCTCCAATCTAGCAACACTTTCACATTGAGGTATAATGAATGGTTTTTAATAGAAAAGTATCCAAGAACAAAAACATGGCAACACTAATCCTATTTCGTAAAAGTAAAATACAAATAACAAAAAACTACCACCAACCCTTGTCTTCCATAGACATGCCAAAAAGCCAAAAGAGATATACCATAAAAACGTTTGATAAAATCAATGCATACCATATCATAAATTTAATTTATATATTATATAACATAAACATGTGCGTGCACACAAATTAATCATGCAATTTAAATGTCATACATGCCTAATCCATGGCTATATTGAAACGAGTGTCAAATTGAACCACCATGTTAGTGCATAGTAGTTGTATAAGAATTAATAATGCATAAAATTTAATATACATAAATATAAAATTTAATGTTGAAAGTCTATAATAACAAATTTGCATAACTAAAAATCATGATGAAAACGCATCAAGAATATCAAAGAAATACAACATGAGGTACGAATAATAACTTAGGCATCAAAAAATATGGATTGTTACACTTTATTTAATATACTTTGATGCCCCCCTTTTCTTGTTTAACTTGAATGCCTATGAAGTATTTCAGTTCTCTAAGAAATTTTATTTCAAAATTGTTCTTCATATCTAATATAAATTCTTCCAATAACTTGTCATTTATAGTAATAAAGACTATATCATCAACATTAAGGGATATTATTATGAACTTAATATTGTCATGTTTATAATATAAGGTTAGTTCAAACATGCATGGTGAGTAATTTTTCTTCAAAATAGAATAATTAGTTCTATGAAACCATGTCTTAGATGCTTGCATTTGGCCATACAACAACGTTTTTAGTTTGCAAAATTTATCCTCATTTTCTTTGACTTTATATCCTTTTGGCTATTGGACATAAACTTCTTCATTTATGTATCTTTAAGGAATGTTGAAGTGTCATCTATTTGATGTAATTTTACATTATGATTAGTAGCAATTGAGATGATAAGCTTTATGGTTTTAAACCTTTCCACTAGTGCAAATATTTCTTTATAGTCAATATGTTTCTTTTGTCTAAAGCCTCTTACTACCAATCTTTCTTTATGTTTTATGACTTCTTCCTTTTCATTAAATTTGTGTACAACCATTTGCAATTAATAATCCTTATTGCTTTTGGCCTATCAATCAACTCCCGTGCATTTTTTTAAAGGATGGCCTCATATTCCTTACCCATGGCTTCCTTCCATACTTTGATTTTTAGAGCTTCTTCTATGTTGGATGGTTCTTAATTAAGAGTTAAATAGGCAAGATTTTTTATTATATTTGACTAAGTTTTTCTTTTTTGAAATTTTTGTGCAACATTTGATCTTGAGGGTGGTTTCTTTAAACCCAATACTTGGGATTATTTTGAGTTTTAAATTTTTCATTATTATGTTAAGGCTAATTGATGAGACGCGACTTGCACTAGGCCACGATATCGCGTACGCGATATTGCGTCCCGCCGCCATATCTATAAATAAGAGGCGGCACTCCCTTCATTTCCCAATCCTGGCTAGTGTAGCGAAGCTCTGGCAGATTGATCACTCCAGAGTTAGAATTTTTCCCCATGTGCCCGCAGTAGGAGTCCTAGAGTGAACGGCTCTTTATTCGAGCA
>MNCI01020067.1:356784-380041 GCA_015680685.1 Gnetum montanum
TGAGTGTAGGGGTACCTCGCCACTCATCACTAATTTATACCAAACTTGTCTTCAATGGATATCACATCCTAGAGGAGTACCAATTGTATGCAATTAGCTCATGGAATTTGTATCCACTTGTTTTTGTATCATAGCTAAGAAATATACATTTTTTCCTTTGTTTTCTAACTTTTCTAGATATTTTTTTGGAATCTGAACATAGCAGTGACATCCAAATGTCTTCATATACTTGATATTTGGTAGCTTATTATAAAAGAGTTCATACTGTGACTTCTCTTTATTGGTTCTCTTGATAATTCTATCTGTGATATATGTTACCATAGTCATGGTGATGCTCCAATATCTATTTGATAATTATACGTTTTTTCAAGTTCTATGTTTCCTTTCTACAACTCCATTTGATTGGGGGTTGTACCCACATGTTTTTTGATGAAAAATTTCTTGCTTTGAGTAGATGTGTTTAAAATTATTGCCGATGAATTTTCCTCCTTTATCTAACCTAATGGTTTTTATTGTTATATTCATGGTATTGTGCATAATAGTGTAGAAATATTTGAACTTGCTTATTACTTCATCTTTTGTTCTTATGTTGTATGTCTAAGTAAATCTAGAGTGGTAATCTACCATCACATGGATGTAATTTTCCATTCTAATTGAAGTGGTTGGCATGGAACCAATGAGATCCATATGAATTAGCTCAAGTAGTTTGTCTTTTCTTTGCATGGTCATGGTGTGAGAACTATTGGTTTTCTTGCCTTGCATGCAAGTTGACATTTCTCTTTTTGAGTTTCTTTGATTTGGAGACTTTTTATTTTTTTAGGTCTATCATTCTTTCAATATTGGCGTATGAGGTATGACCTTAACTATTGTGTCAAATTTTGTCTTCTTCTTCATTAATAGATAGATGATGATTTCCTAAAATTATTTGAGAGGCAATTTTATTTGATTTAATTATCTGAATAATGGGTCCTTTTGGTTTTTGACCATCATCACTAAGGCCAATGAGATTTTATTTTAAGTCAAAATAGCCATAGTCTATGTAGTAGATTTGATTAGCATAGTCTTTAATTTTAATTATCTCTTCTCCATTTAGTTTTGTAATTGTACACCATTCATTTCTAAAGCTTTTGCATATTACTTTCCTAGCCATTTTCCCTACTAAAAGCAAGGAATTTCAAATATTTGGAACATGAAACATTTTAATAGTGGGTATGGCTTTGTTGTTGGATAGTCTTATAATATAGTTCCTACTACTTCTATATTGAGAAAGTTACTATCAACAATTGTGATGTTGCCAATATTCTTGGACTTGTAATTGAGTAGATAGGATTTGTGAGGTGCCACATGATTTGAGCATCTATTATCTATAATTCATGAATTTTATTTATAATTTAACTAGAATTAAAATATTTAAGAATATCTTTATTTTCTTCTTATATTGGAGTAGATGTTGATGCCTCCTCTTGGTTTTTGTTTTGAAGTTTAACTAAAGAAAAAACCAATTTTTATCTAGCAATATTCTCTAGTGTGTTCCCTTCTTTTGCAAAATCTATAGAATGGGGTGGTGTTTTTTTTTTTGCATGTTCCTTTAGATCAACTACCTTTCAAACATCATTTTTTAAGAAGGCCTTTCATCATCTTTTCAAAGAGTGAGGACCTAGGTCCCATTGAAGATGATGGAACATTTTTCAATTTCTTTACTACAACTCATTATAAACTTGACACTTTGATACTAGTGTAGTTGTTAAAGTTAATATTTGAAATCTTGATGAAAGCTAATGAAAAATAATGAAAATTTGGTTCACCATGAATCATGGTATTTCACTATGAGTCATGATCATTGGACCATGATATAACCACAAGTTGTGGTTTGGACAAATAGAGAAAAAAAAATCAAACTAAGAAAATTATGAGTAAGCCATGAGTGGACCAAACTGAGGGTTTCATGAGTCAAACAAAGTATCCAAATAGATAAACATGATATTGTGAGTTACTATCTTCCCACTTGGACTAGTAGTGATTCTATTTTTTATAGTTTAATTGAAGGTGAGGCATATGTTCATGATATTGTTTAGTAATTAATAAAAATAAATCTAAATATAGAAATTAACTAATTTATCTAATTAATATGAAATTAAATTTTAAACTCACATACCCATTACTACGATTACTAAGCCTTTGGCTATTGAACAAGCCAAGAAATAGCACTATTACGATTACCAAGTGAATACATATTTGGGCTTGAATATGGTCATATTCATTCTACCATAATTAACATGCATGGAAATGTTGCTAGTAATCTAAATTGCATTAAAAATTAAATGACCTAGAAAATTAAATTTAATTCTAAGTCAAATTGCTCCAAGGGAATGGAATGAATCTTAATCTTAATTATCACTCATGGAATACATCCAAGTACATTCCATTAAATAAAGACATTGTACAATCTACTCATAAGAATGCTGCAAGCACTCATTGGCTGCTACTAGAATTGAAAAATTAAACTAATAGAGTTTAGCTTCACTATGATCAATTGTTACTATAAATGTGATAGGTAAATTGTATTTATAGACATTTATTGCAACTACAACATCATTTTTGCACTACGACATTGCACTTGCAACATCACAAATGTGATATCTCAATTGTCTAACTCAATTTTCATCAATCTCAAGACAATGGCTATACTAGGTTTCATGTTGATGTTTCTAGTTGAAACATCATTGAAACATCACCTTTGCATTAAGCTTCTCTATATATGAATCTTCATTACTATCATTTCTTCCTAGTTAGAAATTGTAATTTAACTTTATACTTCATCCTAATTCAATTTTATTTCTTTTTATATATTGCTCTCATTAATATCATTTATTAATTTATGTGTTGCTCTTACATTGATTCCATAATGTATGTGTATTTTGAAAATGTATTGAATGAGAATTTTTAATATAAATTTAAGCTATTTAGACCTCACTTGGTAGGATAAGTATTAAGAATTTGGATGATGATAAAACATAAAAATAAGGGCATTTATTTGTTGTTACACTAGTTAGTTTTCTATTATTTCAAACTTATTAATGTGCTAGATTTAGTGACTTTCAATTAAGATAATGCTTTTTATGTTTTATAAAAATTGAAAAAATTTCATTTATCATTAAAGAATTCAATTTCATTTTCTAGCCTTTACGAAAGTCAATTTTCGTTCCTCACAATAACTTGTTCTTTAATAAATAATTTTTTGAATAAGTAAAATATCATCATTTTTAAACCAACAAGTGGAAAAAATTCTTTTATCATTCTAATCTTTAGAATGATTAAAAGACTTCTTAATTCACTTATTACCACATCTATCAATTATGCCTAGGTTGTAAGTAGGCCTTATTTTGAGGCCTATGCACTATGATGAATGAGGGAGTAAATGAGGTCATAAAAGTATCTTGTTGAAAGTGTCTGTTGTGGCTAAAATTAGTACATCTTTAATTTTCTTAATTTGGAAAATCAAAGGTTGGACTCATGCCTATGAGCATCCTAAAGGGCTTTTCTTTAATCATCTTATAATTATCTTTTTCAAAGATGACATGTTAGGTATTCTCATTAGGATAAAAATTTTAGTTTTAGGCTATTTATTAGAGAAAGCTTTTGAAGAATGAGCTTGTTAAATATATTAAAGCAATTCAAGACATGTATGAAAATACTAATATAATTAGAAAACGTGATGGAATCACATCTTATTTTCTAGCAACAACAAGTCTAAATCACAGATATGTACTTAACAAGTACTCATTTGTTTTTTTTATGATTGAATTAATAAAGGATATACAAGATGAAATTCCTTAGTGTATACAATTTACATATGATATTATGTTGGTGGAAATAACTCAAAATTTATATTTCTTTGAAAATAGAAAAGTGGAGGAATGCTATAAAATCAAGAGGCTTAAAAATTAGCAAAATTAAGAATTCAAGTGATTGCAATAAATAGGAATATAATTAAATAAAATCATAAATGATGATTCAAGGCTAAAAACTTTCTCATTTAAAAAATATTTTCTATGTAGGATCTATGTTCCAAGTAAAGGGTAAAATTGATATAAATATTAAAAATAGGCTTGATATAGGATGGTCAAAATGTAGACAAGCAAGTGGTAGTTTATGCATTAAAAATAGGCTTGATATAGGATGGTCAAAATGTATACAAGCAAGTGGTAGTTTATGCATTAAAAGAATCCTAATAAAACAAAAGCAAAACTTTTATAGGATAAGAATCAAGCTTGATGTTATATATGATGCTAAATGTTAGGTTATACAAAAGAGATATGATAGAGATATACAAATGTTTACATAGATATTGAATGTTACAAGAAGAGTTAAATTACATAATAAAAATATTAGAAAAAGAATTCAAGTAATTTCTATTTCAAATAAGCTATTTGAATAGTGTCTTAAGTAATCTAGACACATGTTAAGAATATTAGATAACAAGTTTGTTAAAAAAGATTACTACATCATTGTTAGAGAAAAGCTATCAAAAGGTATATCAAAAAAGACAAGAAAAATTATTAAAGATAATATAAAGAAATTGCAAATAGATAAGACAAGCATGATGATGACACTACTTCTAACAATATTTAATTTGATGCAAAATTAAGTCAAAAAATTTTCATGGCACTTTTTAAAGATGTTATGTATAACAACTTATCCAACATGCCCCTGATATTTACAATGTCAACAATAAAAAGGGTAATTACTAATGATACATCAAAATAGACATCACATATCCTTATTCATCTTCAAATATCTAGTTTATAAATGAAAAGTCAAAGTTCATAGTAAAATCAATATTTATGATAGACTTCTAAAGTATTTTATTAAATCCCTTATAAGGTTCCTCTGCAAATGAATACTAATTACAAGCCTCAATTCAAAAGAGAAGAAGTCAATAATGAGGTGTTAGCCTAGTGGTATGGGATTTGGCCTAGTAAGTAGTGGTCACAAGTTCAATTCTACTAGGTAGCATTGAGTCATAAATGTCTATAAATCTTAGGGTGTACCTATGTTTCACTTATTTTGGTTCCAATATATCCCTCCTACTCCCTCCCTCCCCTCCTGCCCATCACCCCCCCCTAAAGTAAAGAGGTCACTTGTGATTAGTACCAATTATCTAGGTATTTTCATCTTCCAATTATCCCTAATCGAACAATCAAGCCAAATCCACCATCCATTAATAAGTCTTTAATCCACCTACTTAAAACTATGATTGACAAATCCCAAAAAATTTATATACCTAGTTGTCCAATGCTAATTGGGTCTACCATACCACTTTCCATAATGCCATTGGTGGAACCCCATTCTTATTAACTTATGGATCTAAAGATATGCTTCCAATTAAGTTACATGTGCCCACTCTTTGAGTAGTCTTAAATAATTAGATGATAGATGAAGAAAATGATAAGGTATGTTGTGCTAAACTAAATAGACTTAAAGAAAATCATAAGCAAGTAGCCATTAATATACATAATCATCAAGAGGTGATAAAACATCATGATGACAAAGATGTATGCCTCATAGACTTTAAAGAAGGTGATATTATTTTTTGTCATTTTCAAAATGCCGGTCGCTTCATCACCATGAAAAGCCTTATAAATGAAGCATATTATGTAGTTGACTTTGATGGAAATTAATATCCAAATCTTGTCAATTGTTCTTATCTTAAAAATTACTACATTTGATTAAAAAAAGTAGGAAGATTATCATAGGTTTTCTCTAACTCTCTTTCTTTTCTAAAGTATTTTTATCAACACTATATTCTAAATGCTTCCATCTTCATGTCTCCTTGTATTTGCTATTCTCTATTCTTCTAATTTTATTACATCTTCTCATAAAGTTTCCTTTATATTTCCTATTTTTAACTATTTCATTCACTCTGCATTTCTTCTACAATTCATCAATGGTGAAGATATTCATTAACTATATGATGTAGAAAGTTATAATATTTTCTTAATTAATTTTCATGTGAGGGTTTGAATGAGCATGAATGAGTAAGGAATCATCTATATTTATCTTTGCACATGTTATTTGAGGAGAGTGAGAGAAAGGTTGGTTTCAAGGATATAGCCATGTCCCAAATGTGCATAGCACTTGAAAGTGATGTATGGCTAATGTCCCTCATTTCTTTCCTTGCTTTATTAATTTTTCCATTTTGGAACTCTACCATTAATCTCTTCTTTTACTTTCTTTCTACTTTCTCTAACTATCCTCTTATATATTTTATCTCCTTTAACTCTTTTTAGCATACTAGTAAAGATTAACTGAATCTGCTCAATTTTGATAAGGGTGTACTAAGAGCTTGAGTGAATAGGATGAGAATCTTATTAATGACGTGTTTTCAACCATTATATGTGCAGGATCTATTCATGCTCCACTTATATGGTATAACACTATCCTTATGATTGAAGTATAGGTGACATCCTAGATCTTTTCTTTGTGACCTACATCTCCAGTGCCCCTTTATGTAGGCACATCATCATCATAATCAACTCATCAACATCTACTCACATATAACTATCAATGTTAGCTATAGAGAATTGTATAAGAAGTGTTAAAGTTACATGACTACTAGATGCTCCAAATATATTTTACATAAGTTTTTTTACTTAATACATAATAAAATCTTATTTTCATATAATATAAATTTGGATACTTAAGAGTAGCAGAGTATATCCAATGCCCAACTATATAAGTCACAAGCATATGTAAGTGAATTGATTGTAATCTGTAGACAAGACTAGTGTGGTACCTAGATAGTTAAATGCTCAATCATGGGTTCCTATCTTTCTAATTACACCAAAGCAATCCTTAGTATAAATGGTTAAGTGTAATTAAGATGTATAATTGACTTTGTATAGTCATGATAAAAATATTATTAAAATATTAAAATATCATAATCTTATAATTTAATCTAAATTAACCTAAATGTTGAAAGTAATTCTAATATAGTCTATGCAATGAATATCTAGTCCCAACTTGTTGTACATATCTTAAACTCTATCTACTAATATTGGGTTACCAAGTATCCACTACTATGTGTACCAAGTTGCACACTGCTAGGATTATAATATGTTAATGAGTTTATGCTTGAAGTTGGTTGTACTCATTCCACACAATTATCATGCAAATAAATGTAAATAATTAACTATGTGTGCATGAAGTAAATGAATAAGGAAAATTAAATTGCAATTAAGAAAACATTAAGCTATGTCATAGTACTACAATGAATAAGAATTAATCTTAGTCTTATTATCATTCATCAATGATGTCTAGGTACAATCCACTTGGATAAGACTCTATACAAGTAACTCAAATTGATATTGCAAGCACTCACTAACTATTCTTTAGGTTACAAAATGAAATTGCAAGAGTTTGGCTACATCTATGATTGAAAGATGCATTCTCTTTTTGTTGATATACCTTAAATCTATTTTTTTGGGGGTCTGAAATCCCTCATCCCTAGTGTATCCATTGCTATTTTTAAGTGTTACTAAATCCTCTTAAACTTAAGTTAAGGACTTCTCCCTTTATTTTTGCAACACATAGATCTTGGATTCAAGTTTGATAGTAATTGTTGCCAATTGGGAATAAATAGTTAAGTAAAGCTTTGCTTTGGTGGCTCAAAATTGATGGCCTTTTTTTAGGTTAATTCTTAAACTATTCTTACTTTCTATAGGTTTGGCATTAACTAATTAAAACCTACATGGCCTCTTGTCAAGGCTCATCTTTCTTGGTCAACAATTCAAGGTCTCTTTTTCTTACCAAGGTGGCTTCAATTCCTTACAAACAATTGCTTTGGTTCTTTAGAGAGCAACATTCTTTATAATCTAAAGTGTTTAAGAAAGCATGATTTTAGAAATTATTCTAATTACCCAATCTATTATGTCATGGTGCAAAAGATTACTACTACCCATACTCTTAGCCCTAAATGGAATATAAATCTTTCATAGTCTTCCTAGTCCAAATTTGAGATCCAATTTGGATTTCATTAATACCTAGCTTGTTTTGTTTGGTGTTTCATGTTTCAAAGTCTTCATTCAAGAATGAGATTAGTTGCTCTTAGTGCTCCTTAGCCAATTATGCCCATAGTACTTAGGATGAGACATTTCTTCATGTTTTCTTAAACTGCCTAGCTATTGTGAATGAATGGTTTTGATTAAAAAAAATGTTTTGTCAATTCTTCAATATAAAGAGATTGCACTCATAGGAATTAATTATGATGGGCTTAAAAAATTTAGTTTATATAGAATACAATCCAATCCATTACTACTATTATTAAGCATAAAATACAACTTGATCCCTATCATTTTTTGATCTATTGAAACTAAAAAATTCTAGTGCTTTTCAATAACAATTTGTACAATGGTTTGTTTTGTTACTCATGGAAACTCAAAAATGCTCTTGTTACACTCTTGTTACTCTTTGACCTATGAAAACAAAAAAAAATATTCTTCTTGCTCTTTAACCTGAGGAAACTTTAAAATGCTCTTGTTTCTAAGTGATAATCCATTCCTACTGTTTGTTTTTTTAAACACATGGAAACTCAAAAATGCTCTTGCTTTCAAATAACAATTTGTGTTCGTTTGACTTAAGGTTGATGTTTAATTTAGTTTCTTTTGTTCAGCTGTAATTACAATATTAAACACTAGAAGATCATGATTGGTTTAAGGTTACTCATAATCTTCTTCCATCTATCTATGGATGGAAAATTTTTACCCTATAAAGTAAAGTTTCATGATCAATTTGATTAATAAAAAACCTATTTACCATACATTTAAACATTCAACACCATTTCTATAACCCTATATAAAGCACATTTTCAAAAATGATAAGCCTTTTAACATGAAAGGCTTAAGATGAAAAAATTCGAATCATAGATTCGCCATTGCTCTTCATGCTCCAAATGAAAAATTTGTTACTTTCTAAAAGATAATTTCTCCATTTCATTTGAACGCCATTCAAGAAATGTAGAGTTTTAGAATGAATCATAGGAATAATTATGTACACAACATGAAAAATTACATATTATAATATTTAACGCATCATCATCAATTCTATTTTGTTGCTCCAAGTCCTGCTACATGCAACTTTCATGATACCATAATCTTGTATGTTACAAAAGCTTTTATAAAATCTACATATAAATCACATAATGTACAAGGTACATCATTATCAAATTAGAATACCATTAGAATTACAAATTATCTATGGTTAACAATTCAATTGTGGGCAACCTCTAGTTACATTGTTATTAAACTTGAAGTTGTTGAAAGCTAGAGAACTTTAAGGGGTTGGGCACCCAAACATCATTTTCATTAAACCCAAATCTCTTTTATTATTTGTGTGCATAAAGGCTACAAGATCAATATCAGCTAATTTTTTTCCCTATGCTGAAATATAGCATTTTGAAGTTCATTAAGAGGGAAGAGAGCACAATGATGAAGATCGATTGGGTTGTTGTTTCTGGAGGTTATGATTGTTGTTATCATAGAGACTTCTAATGTAGTCCTAAAGGATTGAACTTCTATGGGCCCTTGAGGAGGAGGCATCGAGGTTTCTTCTTAACCTTCTACTGGTGCTATGTCTACTAAGTCTTCTCTTAGTAGCATACCAGTGGTTATTTATTGCATTTTCTGGTGCCATGTCTTCTCTTAGTAGCATGCCAGTGGTTATTTATTGCATTTTCAGTTCTGTCCAGCAACCACTTAGTAATCTCGGCCACCTGTTTCTCAGATCCGTGTGGACCTGCACAAACATTCTCTCCTCTTCGGTCAAGATATCCCTTTGCATGCATCAACAAATATCAATGATCCATGACAATGATCCATGATCTAGACCAAGTGTTGAACAACAAAGTAAATTCTTTATTCTGCAAGAAAGAAATAAGGTAAAATGTAGCTAAAAACCTTAATGTCCTGTCGTAGGTGATTGTACCATCTTTCTCTAAACTGCTTCCCCACCTAGTTTGGAAGCATTTGAGCGATGTGCAACCATTTTTTAACTCCGTATTTCTATACCAGTCTTAACAAGAGCCTGTTCACACATTACAACAACCAGATAAATCATGTGATATCGTTTATCTTTCTATGTAAGTTTGGAACTGGGCATCCATTCTTTGAAAGACATTAAATGCAATTTTTCTAGTAACGTGAAATCTCAAAATCCACAACACAAAAAGCCAAAACCTAGAAGCAATAAGGTACTTGTTTTCTGTAAAATGTTATATACATCCATTGGCCCTTGATGGTGTTGGCTATCTTGAGGTAGCCTGCTGTGGAGGCTCTATGTTTTACTACCTCTAGGGATCTGGTGGTTCTTAATGTGCAGAAGCTGCTGTTGTTAGTCTCATGTAGAAGCAGTGGTGGAGCTGGCAATGTGGCAATGCTGGGACTACAACTGTTATTTGTAGCCATGGAAGATACCGGGGGAAAGAGAAGGTTGTGAGAGTTCATGTGAGGCTGAGGTTGCTACTACTGCTATTGCTGGTTAAACTACAACTAATAATCTAGGAGCCTCAAAGCATGAATAGAACGAGAAGTAGCAACAGTAGCAAGAAGGCAGATCTGGTTATCAGAATGAAGAGCCCAGAAGAGACCTCAACTGCTCCTAAGATCCTTTCACAGGACTGCTCAGTGCTTCCACAAATCCCATCAGAACCAAACTGAGAAAAACAAAGGCAAATCAAACCTAGAAAAAAGCAAAACAACAAATAAATTATTGTTTCTGGTCTAGCGACAAGAGGGAAGAAGCAGCAGAGAGTATACAATGCCTAAGCAAATGAAATGTTTCTGTCTCTCTTCCTCTCCCTCCATGCATGGATGGACCAGGTTTTAGATGCTGCTGGCCTAGATTCGATGGCTCAGGTATGTCCACTGTGATCATTCAAATTCCACCATCCCCTCCCATTTTCAATGCACCTCCTGCTCCTCCCTGCGACCCTGTGCGTTAAGTGTATATGTGTATTTAACATTAGATGCAACATTAAACCAAAAATGAATGTGTTGGTATTCATTATGATTTTCATTTAAAATTTCAAATGAAAAGTATGTTTTTCAAAGAAAAAAAACTATTATTACAGCTATTTTCTCTATCTTTTCGCGACATTTTTTGAGGCATGTTTGGTTTCTTTGTCATGAACCTTCATGCCACTACTTCTTCCAAGTCTCTTGCCCTCTTTGAGATTGTTACTTTGGTGGTTCATACTGCTGGTTGGTTTGCTGTGCGTGCTGGTCATGATCTTCATTGAAATAAAAGTTTATACCAGGGAATTTTGGTGGTATTTTCACTTTGGAGTGATATGTATATATGTATGTTATCATTGCCCAAGCTGCATTGTTCAGACTTATCTTCTCCATTAGAGATTACTGCAGTGGGTGAGGACTCTGTTGCTTCATATATATATATATATATTCTATGTTATCATGGTTCAAGTGGCATTGTTCAAACACATCTTCTCTGTTAGAGATTATTGTAGCAGGTAAGGACTCTGTTGTTTCTGTTGAAGCCATTAGTCATAGCTTACCATGGCTAAGCCATATTTGGATCAATTCATTGTGTGTTCAATTGACATTACTTTTCTTATGCACTGCTACATTTATCTTCAGAATATGTATCCGATATTTTACAAGTGAAGGCTTATGCTGAAAACTATATTCTTTTATAAAGGGAAAAAAAATCATTTTACAATATCGATTTAATCTTAAGTTTGGAAATAAAAATTACAAACAGACTCTTACAGCCACCTTATTCTTTGTTAATTGTTCTTTCAGAAAATTTCTTAGATATCAGATTCTTTTACTTATAAATTATGATATTATAAGTCTCCTTCTCTTTTTAGTGATTCATTCATATATTACTATTAAACAGGACATGAAGATCCTCTATGAAAATAATCTTTCCTAGTTTCACAAAAATATTTAGCAGCTTCAAAAGTGGATCCATGGAAATATTTTTGTTTAATGTTGCATTGAAAGCAATGACTTTATAAATATATAAGGATATTGTAAAGTTTGACTCTATATATGCATTTTTTCAATTTGATATTTTGAAATTAAAATTAAAATTACTTCAACATAGAGATGAGCTGAAATTGCAATTGTTTCAAATTAAGTTTGATACTTAAGTTCACTTTAAATAAATTTTTTTATAATGCTTATATATCTCAATAGTTACCTATGGAGATGGTACTTGCAACTTGTGGAATGCAAGTCATATGCTTTAACTAACAAGTGACACACCTTAAATATGTGGATGAAATTTGCTAAATAAACTCAATAGAATGAGATGAAATGGATACAAAGTTATGAAGCTAGACTTTAATAACTTTATAATTTGTGATTCCAATTTATCTACTTGGTGGCTTCCTATTAATAATGAACCATGGACAACTAAGCATCTATTTCTTTGTAATATGTAGTGTAAGCTTAACATTGCCTCTCTTTCATCTATTCTCATGTATAACCAATGTATCTACTTACTAGGTTTCCTTCAAAATCAATGGTTGTAAAAAGTTTACTTACAAAGAAAACTTTTGCACAGTTTGGACAAAACTTTAATTATTCATTATTTTAATAATCATTCACTTAAAGATGAGTTATATGCGTTTCTTTTTTATGCTATGACTACCCATTTGAGAAAACATTATAATGTTATAGAAAAAAACTGTATGATTTATTTTTGATGCTCTCATTGGTGCTTAATCAATTTGTAGAGCCTATCTTTATTTTTTGTGAAAATGTATTATCTGCCTAATAGATCATATGGATCTTCAAACATAATAAAGCTTCATTTCATTTCAATAATGATCTTCTCTACTTTTATAGATTAATTACCATTTAGTTTAGTCATTCTCGTTTAAAATTTCCAATATTATTATTTGTTTTAATACTAGGCTTTAACCAAGGTTAAATTATTTATGTAATGTCAACCCTAATATGTAGTTATGGAGGCATGAGATTCAAAATATATGGAAGGCTTCCACACTTTTAAAAATTAAACATTTTTCAATGACCCTTTATGGCTGCACTATGAGCTTTTTCTTCATAATACATTTTATTTTGGAGCCAAACATTCCTCCAGCTCTTGGTAAAAATAAAACATTTTTATGGTATTTCTAGAAGGGGGTGTTTGTAATAGTATCACCCTTTGAGAACACCATTCAAGAGTCCAAAAATAGTAACAAGGAAGGGCACACTAAAGGTGGACTACATCTTAAAGCTTTGAGCAGTTACAAGTACATCATAGAGGCACACAACCCATTAGTCAATGGTTAGAGACACATTGGGTATGAAATGCACACACCTACACTAGCACACACACATAATACCAATCTCTTCGAGAGCTAAGACATGTTCATACTCTAATCCATTTAGCCTAAGCTTTGCTTTAAAGAGAAGGATGGTGGTCTGAGACAGAGAGACAAAGCCTCCCACATGAGCCTACATATCCCTGCAACAAGGTTCATAAAGGAATGAAGGCCATGTAGTTCTACGGTGATAGTTAAGATAGCATGAAACCTAATAGGATCTCCACACTCATTCAGTCCTCATTTTGGAGGAAAATAACAATCCAACAATAAGAAATATATTCCTACACTTTTTTCTCACTTGAAAGAAGTGACATCCTCAGAGCATATGCTTTTCCAAATAGGAAGAGTCCTAATGGATATTGAGAAACTTTTAATAACAAGAAGCCTTTCTAACAATTGTAGATAGGAAGGTTCAAAGGTTAAAGTTCTTCAATCATAAAGCACAAGGTTTTGAACTCAACCTATCATCTAATAGAGGCTTAGAGAAGTTCACACAACCTAGGTTTAGGAAGAAAAGGTTTATTCTTTTTCATGCAAACTATATCAACCTTTCTACCTAGAGAAAAATATACTCACTTAACATGCAAGTCAATCTTCTACTGCTAGCTATGAAATGAGATGGTAGAGTTGATCCTTCTAAAACCAAGAAAATGCTATTGAAGATCATTGAACTTAGAAGTATGGGGATGAATAAGTTCTCCAAATTAAAAATCTTTAAGACAAAGCACACACCAAATTTAACATGGTTCCCCAACTTGGGTAGTCCACACTTAGAGGGTACTTAGAAAGCACACCTCCAGACTTTGTTTCTCTCATAAAGTGGTTTGAAGGACACCACACCCTATACAAGCTCTAAGCTCAACCCCGAAGTGATTTGTTGCAACGAATTCACTCAACCTCACAAGGTCTTGACAAGCTTAGAATGTGGTTTTCAAGCTTCCATAACCTTTAGAACTTGAGCTCTGCTCTAGAGTGATTCACCTCAGCAAATCCACTCAATACCGTAGGATCCCAACAAGCTTAAGGATGATGTGTTCTTGTAAGAAGCACATCCATACCATAGGGAAACCAAAAAAATAGAAATTACAAGGAAATATTGCAACTAAGTTTGCTAATCCTTGTATTTTGAGGTACAACTCACTTTTAACCAATCACAATAAACAAATGATAGTACAATGAGGAACAATGATAAGAGAATGATGAATATAATGATTTCTTGACCCTAACACTTGATAGTACAATGAGGCTTATACATTTCCCAATGGAATGAGGTCTTCTTATAGCCATTATGTTTCTGAAATCACCTTGAAATTTGTGCAATGGCTATCTAAAGATTACTAGAGACATCTTCTTCAAGGCTAAGACGTCTTTCTGTATTTGACCTGCATTTGGTAGAGATATCTTCATCTCAAGAAAGACATCTTTGCAGAGACATCTTTAGGAAGATGTCTTTCTCAATTGGAAGATGTCTACTGTTTCTCAAAGATATCTTTGTTAACAGGGAGATTTCTTTCTCTAATTAGTCTTCAACTCTGTCAAGACATCTTTCTTATCAAGGAGTTATCTTTCTTGAATAGTAGACATCTGCTATTTCTTGAAGATGTATTTTCTAGAATTCCTTCTTCTTGGCTAAGACATCTACTATTTCTTGGAGACATCTTTCTTCACTTTGAAATCTTCCTTATCTTCTTGATCATCTAGGTCGCACTTTGAAATCTTCATTCCTTGTCCATGCATCCTTGTTCTTCTTCTTTAAGCTCTCCTTTCATTACTTGTGTCATGCAAGTGCTTATCCTTGATTTGTCATTACTTGTGTTCTCCTTTACCCATCTCAAAAACACAATAGTAATATCCCTTGTTGTCCATTTCTTCTTCATATTTGACATACCAAAAGGTCAATAATCTTCCCCTTTTTGATAATGTCCAAAGCTTAAGAAAAATGGATGAGTATAATCACAAAAATAATAAGATGGAACTACTTCTCCCCCTTTTTGGACATGAACAAAAAGGGTAATGAAAAAAAGGTATTAGCAAATCACATAATTCAACATGATAATCATAATAGATATTACATGAGTTTCTTCCCCTAGAATAGACACATCTCAAGTTGTTCACAAGATTTGTGACATACTCAAAACCCATCAATGTGATATCTTAAAAACTAAAGCTTCAATGTAGATCCTTGAGGAAACAAGTAACTTGTCTCTAAACCATGGAGCAAAAACCTCTTGATGCAAAATTTTCTTTCTTGATGAGAGAAGTTTCATAAAAGATCATACATATATGTACATAGTTAAAATAGTAATGTTCCAAAAACACCAATGATAATCATGCACATAATCATATCTTACCAATTTGTTACAAGGAAGATAACAAACATACGCCTTATCCAAATAAGCAAAGAAGCATTTCTAAAAGATAAGAGATTTAGACATGTACCATAAAATCCTTAACAAAGTTCTCTTTAAGTAAGTTTTGGTTAAGGATTTTAAAATATTGACAAATAAATACCTCTAGTGCTCCAAATAATAATGCTCTTCGATGTTGGATTGTGCATAATTTGGTAATCATTATTCAATGCTCTCCATACATTGATTCTCTCTTGATAATTGATGTGTAAAAGTGCTCCTTTGAGTCCTTTAGAATAGATTTATAATTATTAAAGCTCTTTATGCATAAAATTGCTATTCTTGCAAGGTACTAATAAGATCAAGTGCAGAGACTAATGTCTCCTATTAATAGGATCTAGAAATTTTATTTTCCAAAGCTTCATGACTTTTCCCAAAGATCCCAATATTGAGTATTTCAAAGAGGATGAGAAAAATATCATGTTGAGATGTCTAGAAGTTCTAGAAATTTTGTTTCAACACCAAGAAACCATTTAAGCACACAAGTAAAGAGTAGTTTTAGATAGTAACTATGTTGATTACAATATACAAGGAGGTTTAACTGAAGGATTTTTCAATATTACATAAATAATCTAATAGAAGAAAATATCATCTCTTTTAAAGTGCTTATTAGCACCCCATACTAAAAATAGGTGTTAATACTTTAAGGGAAACTAATCTTTGACAACTTTATGATGAGAAGGTAAACAAAACATGTAAGGCAACATGTCCTATCATTCTATAACTATAAACAAGCAACCACACACACAAAATTTCTATATATATATATATTTCTTATGAATGAAATTGTGATTACCATTTGCAAGTAACATTGAACTTGCTTGAGGTTTGCACATATGCAACAAGGATCTTAGGTACTTTGAATATAACTAAAAGAGCTCTCAAGTTAGGTCATATAAGCATTTACCAAATGAGAAGACTCTCCTTGTAGATTCTAAAGCTCTTTTGGGTTCAACTAAATTTTTGCATCAAAGTACCAACCTACAATGTTAAAATCAAGTGTGGAGACTATAGTGCCTTTCCTGGAATAAATTGATAATTCCTTTGGAAGATGCTCTAAAAGATTCATGATATTATCAAAGAAACCAATTAAAAACTTGAATAATTCATCGTGAGTGCAGCCAAAATAGGTGCCTCCAAAACTTATATGCACACAAGGGATATCATAAATAATTATTCAAGACAATTTTTTTAAAAAAATCTCATTCCTAGTAGATCATAAACAATTTAGAAATCATAAAATTTAGCAAGCAAGGAGACATACTTACCTTGACTTACCTTGCTTGTAGAAGAGAGGGAAAGGACTAGTGAAGTTTGAGATGAAGTCCTCTATCATGAAGTACCTTGTTACCTTTTGGCTCACTTATGTTAGATCTTTTGCATGATGACTCTAGTTGGTAATGATTAGTTATTGGATCATTTGTGTTTTTGAGGATGTTTCTTACTTTCCATTTTCACTCAGCCTTAGTTGTTGTAGACTGCAAAATATTCTTACTAGAACCTTTTTGACAAGACCAGGCATCAATGTTATTTTTCTCATAATGAAAATGATCAAAATTTTGTTTACTATCACAATTTTTGCAAACAAATACATTGTTATCCTTACATGAAAGCTAATGGAGGAGTTTCCACCACCTGATACTTGAAGACATCTACATCGAGCTTTGTTTTATTTAATTTTTATCATATGTATCAATCATGCATTGCATGATAATTTTGTAACATCACTCAATTCACAACGTGGCATTAATAGTAGAATCAATATTGTAAATACACATCATAGCATCAAAGTCTATGTAACCCCATAAGTTTTTAAGAAATTGTATCCTCTTTTTGTTTGAACTTAATGACAAGTTTTCACTTAGTCATGGGGGTATGATAAAATAATTTATGCTAGATACTACAATACCATACCTCTACAAACATCATTGTAGATACAATGTAGTGGGCCATGGTTATCATTATAAATACCAACCCACCATCATGCTGAAACTAAGTTTTACTCAATACATAGAAAAATCCTTTCATTTGGTTTTCAAAGTTAGATTGAATGATAGTATTATGGTAATTACAGTTGTACAATATATTTACTTGAATGAATTATTTTTGGACATAATTCATAAATCAAAATAAAGATTGACATTATTCTTCATCATTGCAACATTTCACTTAACAAAAATTTACTTTGCCATGATATTTACTTTTACTAAATCATTTACATTTCTTAAGTCATTTACTATTCCAATGCTTATTTGTATGGTGGAATAATTACAACTAGTTTTGAATGTAAAGTGTAATTGTTTGGTAACCCAATTGTAAATTTGATTAATTCACTCAATAATAAAGTTACTTGGTAATCATAGTAACGCTTACATCAACCTAGGATGTGTACCAGAAACCAAGGATGGATACTTATCATCATAGGATAGAATAGTTTTGCATTTTCATTATACTTAGAATTAGAATTTACAATCATTTTCATCATGTTTACACTTTGCATACATAAAGCCAAAAAACATCAATTTCTCATTAACCTTACTAAGAGTTAAACCATATATTTTTCACTTCACTAACTCTAAGTGGGAAGGTAATGATCATAAACTTACTCTTGACTCACTATTATACTTACATTTTCCATTCACAAATTATGATATAGTCGCGTTTGAATACTTGTGACTTGTATACTTAAGTGGTAGAATACCCAACTATTCATCACCTTCCCAACATTCCTAAGAATTGGACAATCCCTAATATCATGCACCTTAGAAGCTGATGAGTGGCGAGGTACCCCCTACACTCAACCATACAAATACAAGTGTTTCACGTGTGATCTGGTTGAACTCCAAGGACTAAGTACTTACGCGCATTAATGGAACACTCAGGGTTAATCAATCATTGTCTTCCCTAACTTACTTGTATTTTCATGGTTGTATGGTTAAGTAAGCTTGAGGTATATGATTTTTATAGCTTTTTGTCTTTTTATGTCTTCTGCTAATAAAGGAAAGGGAGAGAGAGCTAAGTGGCTAACTTACATTAACTATTCATTAACTAGTTTCTAAAGGTTTCTAACACGAGTATCCATTCCCACTTGCCGTACACATCCTGAACCAGTGCAACGCTGCTAGGATTAGCAAACACTAATCATTACTAGGTTACCAAGCACTACACGCATGCTTGAAGCGGTCGTACTGAGTGCCCTCAACTAAGAGGGTCAAGGGTTGAGAGAGAAATTAGTTAACTTAGGAAAGCATTAAACATTCAATAATAATTAATCACTAATTAGCTTAATATGTATGCTGCAAGGTTTATCATAAAGTTCATCTTTATTTCCATACACAAATGTGTGCTTGGGTACAAATTGCTCAAATAAAGATCCGTTCACTCTATGACTCCTAATGCAGGCACATAGAAATTATTCTAACTCTAGAATGACTAAACTACAAGAATTTGGCTAAGGGTCTAAGTCTAACTATCGGGAACAAGGGACGTCACCTCTTATTTATAGAAGATGAGGTAGGACATGATATCGCGTATGTGATATCATGTGGTGGATGCGATATCACGTACATGATATTGTAGCTCATCATACCCCCATGACTAAATGAAAACACATCCTCGAGTTCCTTACAAAATATTGGGAAGGTATGGGATTATTGACTTGAATGACACTGATGGTGAATGGGGTGACATGTGAACGGATCAACATTATAATACATGGCAACATTAGTGTTCATGACCACAAGAGTGAACACTATACACATTTGACATCCAACCTCATTTGGTAGCTGAGAGAGAAGAGAGAGAGAGAGAGAAAATGAGAAGACATGTTGCTGCCGACGCCAAAATTGTGTTTGTCGTTGTCCATCCATGAGTGCGCCATCAATCTTGTTCCTTGCAAGACTATTCCAGCACCAGTCCATCCTGAGTGTTTCCTCCAGGTCTAGTCCATTCTTGTATGATTGCCATCTGCACACACAACACAGTCACATATGAGCAAGGATAAGTAAATCACAATACAGTTGATACCTTGCTATGGTGTAAGGTTCATTGGCTGAGTTGTGATATGGCCGATATGGATTCTAAAGATATAACACTGGTGACTACCCAAGGTGTAAGGTTTAGGAAAAATTAAAAAAATTGGACTAGGGCCCCCATGACTAAGAGTGATCCTCCAGTAGCGATAGAATGGAAAAAGATAAGGGAAAAGAAATATGGAGAAAAATAAACAATGTCAACGCCGATAAAATGGATGTCAAAGATGGTAATGAACAAAACAAATGTTGATTGTAGAAATGTTAAGGGAAAGAATTTAACTGATGCACCAAATAGGAATGTTAGTGGATCCTCCCCAAAGTAGGCTCATGCCTTTGATGCCCTAACAAACCCACATTCAAAGAGTCCGTAGGCTCTGAAAATATCGTCTGGAAGCAAGAGTTAAAGTCTTAACCCCAAGAATTTACCAAAAAGGCAACAATGCATCAACCAAAATATAGACTACTGATACAACAGGCAATGAGGTGGAAAATGGAGAAATAATGATGGGAAGGAGAGAATGGAATGGCGTCCCAAGAATAAGGTGGTGTACAGCCCCTTGTGTATTTATGGTTAATGTGATTGAGTAGATAGCATTCCAAATCCAGCCTCAAACAATCCACATCTAGTGAATGCACATTAATGCACTTGGCCAATCCATCTACTTGAAGTAACAAGAATGCCTCCACTAAAGAGTCACCACCATTCTGAGGAAATGAGAAAGGGAAAAGTAGGAAGCGAGAAAGGGCCTTAGTTATAGGAAACATGTTTGTTTAGTTCCTTAACCAGTGCTTGTAGCCTAGATGATTATTTTGTCTAAGGGGTGTGCTTTGAATTCTTACTATTTTTTTTTTGTTTTTTTTTGTTTTGTATGAGAACCACACCATGCAAAGAATTATTTTTATTAGCTCAACCTCCTGAAAATGGAGCAGCGTAAGAATGGTAAGGAAAACTCAAGAAGAAAACATCCAAGCACCCAAGAGAATGGCCAGCACAAATGCATCAAATCCCCTTCAAGTCAAACCCTTTTCAGTTCTTGAGTCCTTCTTCAGTTTGAGAAATTCCCAATCACCAATTCATTAATAGTTTTATTATTAAGAAAGGGACCGTACAATTCCAAGCCAAGAGAGACCATAGAAATTCATGAATGCATGGATGACATGGACTCATTGCCTATTATATCAAAAGAACCATACCTTAGTATCAACATTATAACTCAAAGGTACAAACCAAACATTAGTAATCAATATAATACAGTTCATACCACCATCAAGAGCACTTATTAGGTGATGAACCTAACAAAACAAACAAAGAGAAAAATAAAAGCAAGAAAAAAATAATCACACAAAGAAAATGAAAAATTATAATGATGTTGCAAAACAAGAACAAGAAAAGTTAAAGAAATTTGTAAAACAAAAACTTGAAAAGGAACTAAGGGCCTCAATTGGTTAGCAAAGGTGGCCATCTCCTCGATGACTGAGTTGGAAGGAGGAGATTTGAAATAGTGAGCAGGGTCATCCCTTCTCAGAGGTATTATGTGCACTAGTCATTCTAAATTCATGGAAAGGTTTGATCTATTGCACATTGACTAAAAATCTCTTATTAAAGCTCTTGTCTGACTTTTTTAGGAATTTCCAACTTCCCCCAATTGATGTTTTCCAGGTTAAGGTTTGGAAGTTGGCAATGAACTTGCTCTAGTGCATCTATGCTTTCGATGTAGGCGTAGGTTATTCCCTCAGTTAATTCCATACATGTTAGTGAGTTGCTCTCTTGATCAGCTATCAGCCACTGGGTGTCTTCTTGTTGTGTGGCTACAACATATAAGCACTTTTGTATATTAATGCCTTATGCACACCAGTTGCATGCAAGCAATTTTGAACTTTGCACAACCCATGATTTCTGCATGCAATCACACCCTGTATCACTATATGTGATGCATGGAACCTTCTTCTTCTCAATCTTCCCAAAAGTGTTCTCCTTAGATATTTCCAAGGAAAGATTGCGGATTCCTAGGCCTGCATTTATGGTACTTAGCCATGCCCTTCCCATTATTATTGGGAAGTCCCCTTTATCATTATTCACTTGTATCACTAGGAAATCAGTTGGGTATGACCACCCACACATAGTGGTAACGATGTCCTCCACTAGTCCCAAGGGAACATTGATTGACTGGTCAGCCAACTCTAGGTGAATATTACTCTTTATTAATGGAGGCAGGTTCCAGGCTTTGTACATCTTTTGTGATATTAAGTTGACTCTGGAACCTAAGTCCAGAAGAGCTTTGCATGGCTCATTCCCAGTGATTTGGAGATAGATTAGAGGGCTTCTAGGATCAGAGAATTTCCTAGGAAGGTGGCCAACTTTAATCGTGTTAGTAATGACATGTGTTAACATAACCGTATGCAGAGTTTGATGTTTGGTTTGAAGGGAGCTCTAAAGCCTTATTTGATGGGGAGGCATTCAGAGGTTCAACTGCTTGTGGTTGTGAGGGCTTGGTTGTCCTGTTGGTTTTGAAGAAAGGTCTTCTCTTCATACGGTTGTTAGAACCAGGAGTGGGTGGAAGATTTACAGCCCTCGTGGCATTGCATTGTTGCGGTTGACTAAGGATTTCCCCTTGCATTGCTGGAGCAGGTGGTAATGGAGCCATTGGTGTGAGAGTTGCAGATGGATTTGAAGGATGGTATGTTTGTGGGTTATTTCCCCTAGGATAAGGAGTTCTATAATAATCACAAGCTTGGTAGTGATGTTGTGATGTAACATGACCAATAGAGTCATGTGGAGATATTGGATGATGCATGTAGTAGCCATATGGGTCCGGTTGCCGGTAGGGGTATTGTTGCCTTGGTGGTGGCATCCCCCATGACTGTGGGTATTGCTACTATTGATGTTGCTCAACGGGTTGTGGTAGAGTTCCACTTGGATAATATGTTGAAGATTGGTGGAGTTTCCTTGAGTTACCTTGGGGATAAGGTAACCGTTGGGGTGCCTACCGTTTGTTAAGTCGTGGGTTGAGTGCATACATCCTAGACTCTTGTCGATGTAAGATCACTGGGCAACATCCCTTAGGATGATCATATTGGCATATCTCGTATCCACCATCATTGTCTATGTCTGAATCCACAACCTCTTCTGTGATGGCCATTTTTCCCTTACCCTTGTTACGTGCATTGTCCACACCTCTCTTTTTCTTTCTATCATGGTCACTACCTCACTCCCTAGACTCCTCTACAATTTTAAGAACAGTTTCAAACCTACTATTTAGGGAGTTCCACATCTAGTCTACCTTTGCCAATACTTCTATTGTTAACTTTTGGAGTAGAAAATTTTTCCTATTCACCATCTCTTCGAGTGGTGACTCTTCCTCCTCCTCACAAAATCTCACTCCCCTTTTTCGGAGGGAAGGATCTCGGTTGTATTCTTCCACACTTTCTCTCTTTCGTAGCTTACCTTCTTCTTTGGCTAC
>MNCI01020067.1:380054-443849 GCA_015680685.1 Gnetum montanum
ACTCCACCTTCGAATGGATTCCAGTTCTAAGGACTGGTACCAGCTTTCCGCTTCTTTCACTAGTGTCCTTGGTAACAACTTCAGTTTTTGCCATTCATTCTCTATGTTTTGCCAAGGAATTCTTGTAAATGATTATGAGGATCAATGTTGTATCCCCCTTCAAATCGTGGGATGTTGTTCATGTCGAACCTCTTGATCCTACTATCCTTTTGGTGCCTTGTTGGAACTCTTACAGCCTCCGTTATATCTAGCATGCTTCTAGTTGTGAGTAGGGTTCTTCGTGGTCATCTCATTCATACTGTCTATGGTGTCTACGTGGTTCCCTACTCTCCCTTCTTCTATTCCTTGATTCCTTAGAGTACCCTCGTCCTCATTCTCGACTGTCTCATCGATGTTTTTCACTCTATTTTTCTTTATCCTCACGATTAGTTTCCTTATGACTATGTCCGGACATTGAAGGAGAGGGTGAAGGTGATGATGAAGGTGAAGAATAAGGAGAACCATTGCCATGATGATGTTTTTTACCTTCTCTTCGGTGGTCTCAGCCCTGATCGTAATCACGATCAGAACGTCTACCCTTATCATGTTTTGTCTTCTCTTGTTGAACACTTTGTGTTCGTGGGTATTAGAACTAGGGTTGTGAATAGTGGAGTGTAGGTTCTAATACATCATCTCCTGACCATCGTTAGTAGGGGGAACATCATTTTGTGGAGAACTTGTTGAAGTAGGTTCACCACCCTCAATTTCTCTTAAGACGTGCAGAGCGTTATGGGACCATTTACCCTTCAAGGATGTATGGTATCTCTCTTGTCACAACTCCCTTTGACGTTATGCTTCTGTGGGATGATAGTCCCTTGTGTTATGATCACATGCAACATATTTTGTGTATAAAAGTGACATGTATATTCGTGTGAGAGAATGAAGGAGCATGTTGGGGACTGATCGGTTTAGAGGCAACACTATGTTACCCTCCAAGTCTCTCCAACATAGTTGTTCATCTTGGTGGAGAATAAAGGTGAAATCGGGTACATACTCATCATGATGAGTATATACTACACAAAACTATTGAGGAATTGGTGGATCTTGGTTACGTGTAGTATGCCATCGACTGTTTGTTGTGTTAGTCCTAGGTAGTGAGGTGCTCTTATGCGAAGAAGAAGACATCTTGCCTTATTTGGTGTGCAATGTACCATTATCTTATCTTTCTTTGATTAACCCTAAGGGTCTGTTCTAGCATTCCAACAATATGAATGATTTTCTATGTTCTACGCAGCACGCAAACAACTAAGTCCTTGGAAACAGTGCCAATGATGAGTGGTGAGGTACCCCTACACTCAACCATACGAATACAAGCGTTTCATGCGCGATCCGGTTGATCTCCAAGGACTAAGTGCTTATGCGCCTTAATGGAACACTCAGGGTTAATCAATTGTTGTCTTCCCAAACTTACTTGTATTGTCACAATTGTATTGTTAAGTAAGTTTGAGGTATATGATTTTTATAGCTTTTTATGTTTTTATGTCTTCTGCTAATAAAGGAAAGGGAAAGAAAGCTAAGTGGCTAACTTACATCAACTATTAATTAACTAGTTTTTAAAGGTTTCTAACACTAGTATCTGTTCCCACTTGTCGTACACATCCTGAACCAGTGCAACGCTACTAGGATTAGCAAACGCTAATCGTTACTGGGTTACCAAGCACTACACACATGCTCGAAGCAGTCGTACTAAGTGCACTTAACTAAGAGGGTCAAGGGTTGAGAGAGAAATTAGTTAACTTAGGAAAGCATTAAACATTCAATAATAATTAATTACTAATTAGCTCAATCTGTATGTTGTAAGGTTTATCATAAAGTTCATATTTATTGTCGTACACAAATGTGTGCTTAGGTATAAATTGCTTGAATAAAGATCCGTTCACTCTATGACTCCTATTGCGGGCACACAGAAATTATTCTAACTCTGGAATGACTAAACTACAAGAATTTGGCTAAGGGTCTAAGTCTAACTATCGGGAACAAAGGGCGTTGCCTCTTATTTATAGAAGATGAGGCAGGATGCAATATCGCGTGGAGGATGTGATATTTCATACGCAATATCGCGGCTCATCAGAAGCTCTCATATGAATTTGATTTTTAGAAACCATATGCCATAAATATGTGATTTTCCTCTTGAAGAAATGAGTTTTTTTCATATTGATCACCAACTATGCCTCCTCTAACTTAAGACACACCATCCTTATGTGATCCAAATGTTCTTCCTCATTAGAGTTATATACCAAAATATTGTTAAAAAAGATAATACAATGCTTATTAAGTCCTTCAATACATCATGCATCAATCTCATGAATATAGCAGGTGCATACATGAGCCCAAATGGCATCATCAACCACTCAAACAAGCAATCCAATTTCTTGAAAGTTATTTTCCACTCATTACTAGGATTGATTCTAATTGGATGGTAGCCACTATTTAAATTATTTTTACTAAAAATTTTGGCATTGATAAGGATATCAAGGATATCATCCATACTTGGAATAAGAAACCTATGCCTCACTATTATCCTATTCAATGTCCTATAATCAATGTACATTCTCCATTCATAATTGTCCTTCTTTGGCACTAGCATCACTAAAATTTCATAAGGTAAAATGGATTCCATCACGAAGCCATTTGCAAGTAACTCTTCTACTTACCTTTGTAAATCTAACACGTTGATTTGGTGCCTTCTAGTAAGCTCTCTTTCTTGGAATGATAACACTAGGAATAAAATCAATCTAATGTTGTGCATTCCTCAATAGTGGACATCCATCTAGTTTCTCCTTAAACACCTTGGAAAATGTTTACTTCAAGTGTAACACATTTGCAATTCAATCTACACATCATCATGGTTAGTTGAAAATCCTACCATAACAAAAAAATCAAAAATTATTTCATCATGTTCATTAATGTATTTCCTCTCTCTTAGAAGCATCAAGGAAGCATTAACTAAGCTTTGCTACCTCTCTTGTTTAACTATCATTGGAATCAACTCATGGATCCCATCATGTTTAGCTATACTCCACACATTTTTTACTCTAAAAAACTGAGCACCATTGTCAAAATTCCAAGGTCTATCAAGAATAACATTGACATAATCTATTGTAAGCACATCACATTTCACAACATCATGAAAACCTTTAATTTAAAATTTTTAAGTACATTTTGGCCTCACCTCTTGGGAAAAATCTTTAAATAACCAATGCACCTTATAAGATCTAGGCTGAAAATTAGTTACCAACCCTAATCTAGCAATTTCCCTAGAAGAAATAACATTTTCTTAGGCTCCCCATCAATCAAAACATGAATTCATTTTCCACTAACTAAAGATCTAGCCCCAATCTAAAATAACATTTTTCTATTAGGATAATATCCTCTATTCACATTCCACATGAATTCACAAGAATTTAATTTAAAAACATTCTTAATTTTTAGAGCATTAGAATTACCTCTTTGAAGACCTTTTCTTGTTGTCTCCTCAACCTCCATAGCTTACACATCTTTTCCCTTGTCTATCTTGTGAAGTAAGCATTTCCATTTCTTGTGTCCCCATTCTCCATACTTGAAGGACTTGATTTTTCATGATCTACTACCTTAATGCTTGTCTTCCTTGTCTTGGTCCTTCTTGGCCTTTTCCTTATCATCACCCCTTTTAGTCTTCTTATCATGGCTACCATTCTTATCTTCAGATTTGGACTTGGAACCCTTTTCAAATTTAGATCCCTTATCCTTCCCATTAGAAGTTTGTTTGCTCTTGTTTCTGAATCCACTTAATTTCTTCTCAACCTTGAGTATCAAACCATAAGCTTCATCAAGAGTTTGTGGCTTATAGAACATAACTTCTACTAATATGTCATTTTGAGACCTCCTAAAAAGATTGAATGATGTTCATACTCCTTTCAATTTACTTTATCTTGATGAAATAGATCATAAAATTTTAAGTACAATTCTTTGACATCATTGTCACCTTACCTTAGGAATTTCAACTTCATGATAGTCTCTTAAGGAGACTATTTAAATTTTCTTTTCAACTTGTATTTCATCAAATCCCAATCTTTGATGGGTTGACCATTTTATCTTTTATAATCTTGGAGCTCCTTTTCCAATAAAGGAGAATCCATACCTTCTAATATGGATTAAGCAATAGGAACCCTAATTTTATTTGGTACCTCTTCCAACTAGAAATTCTTTTCAAGTACCTTCAACCAACTTGAAAAATAATTGGTGCTATCTACACTATTAAAAGTCTTCAACTCCACTTATGGAAGTCTTGCAACATTTCTGAATGCTCCAGCAAGCCTTGCCTCATCTTCGTCATCATGCTTTCCTGGAGAAGAATTATTTACCACAATTAGAGCCCTTAGAATTCTCATCTAAGGAATAGAATTTCCTATTGATTGTTTGGTATGTTAAAACCTTAACAAAAATGGAGAACATAGAATTTTGTGGAATGTGATGATTTTATAGGTCATGAATGAGAACTTAAGAAGTGAGATGTCAAAGTAGAGACTACATGGACAAGATAAGAGCATGGACAAGCATGAAGGCTACAAGATAAATGAAATGACAGAAAGCCTCATGAACTAGAGCTCAAATGTTGAGAAGATGTCTCTAAGGAATAGAAGATGTCTTGGCCAAAATGAAGTCTTTCACAGGAAAACGTCTTCCAAAAATAGAAGATGTCTCCTTTGGAAATAAGAATTTAGATAGAGACATCTCTCTAGATTTGAGGAAGATCTCAAGTGGACACCCCAACTTTGAAGAAGAAATCAACACTATATATTAGTTAACTATTTCATGAATTTTGAGGTGTTTTCAAAAGCTCTGAGTCTATAAGAAGACATCAAATTCTTGGAAGAAATTACAAGCACTATCAACATCAAAGCAATCATTATCTATTATATTCTATTGGACTTGTGTACTTCATTTTTCATATCATTTGCATGATTGTTTGTATAACTATACATCAAAGTACAAGGACCTATAAATTTAAGTTACATTCTTTCATTGTATTTTTGTTTCTCTCTTGTTTCCCTAGTGGGGTTGATGTGCTTCTTGCAAGAAGGCATCATAACTAAGCTTGTTGGGATCTTGCAGGATTAAGTATTTGTGCTATGTCAAAACATTCTAAACTAGAGCTCAATTTTGTAAAGGTTATGGGATCCTTGAAACCACATTCTAAGCTTGTTGGGACCTTATGGGATTGAATGGTTTCATAGAAATGAAACACTTCAAAGAAGAGCTTAGAGCATGTACAAGGTGTGGTACCCATCAAACCATTTTTTCTAGAAACAAAGACTAGAGGTGTGCAAGGAAACTATTGTTTGAGTGTGGACTACCCAAGTTGGGAAACTATGTAAAATTTGGGTGTGGTTTTTATGGCTAATCAATTTTTTTTGAGAAACTTATTCAACCCCCCTTCTAAGTTCTTGATCCTCAAGTTGTACCAAATCTTGGTACTCTTTCATTTAATGTCAACTTGTAAGAGTGAACTATAGAGGGAATATATTACATAAAGCCACCAATGTTTAATGGGTTCAACTTGGCCTATTGGAAGGCAAGGATGTAAGGCTTCTTTGATTTTATCGAGTTTGAAGTATGGAAGTCCATCCTCAAAGGCTAGACACCACTCATTAACAATGCAACAAAGGCCATTGAGCCCCAAAGCAAGTGGACACAAGAAGAAAGAGATAATTTTATGCATGATTCTAAAGAAAAATTTTTTTTATATTGTATATTGAATAAATATAAATTTAATAGAGTAGCTAGATGTAAAATGGCTAAAGAAATTTAGGAAACTTTAGAAGCTACCTATGAGGGAACATCAATAGTTAAGTAATTGAAACTTTTAGTCTTGAAATTTAGTATGATAAACTTAGAATGAGAAAAGGTAAGAAGATAAAAGATTATTTATCTAGCGTAAACAATCTAGCTATGGCTATTAGGGGCATAGGAAAGGACTTGCCCAAAAGTGATGTAATAATAAGGATGATTAGGACATTACAACTAGAATTTATACCTAAGGTTACAACCATTGAGGAGATTAGAGATTTTTCAATTTTAAAATTTGAAGAGCTTGAAAGTGCTCTTATTGCTTGTGAAATGAACCTCATAAGTGAAGGGGAAATAAAAGAAAAATCCATTGCCCTAAAAATAGCCTCTAAGAAAAAGAACCTCTTGAGCAAGATGTGAGCAATAAAGATGAGATAGCTTTTCTTTCAAGAAGAGTCCAACAACTACTTGTAAGAAAAGGAAAGAGCTTCAATCAATGAGGAATGAATCAATCTAACTCTAAAGGTAAGGATAGAGGTAAGAGTGTTTCAAATTCTAATTTTGATGATTTTCTATAGAATGTTAGGTTTGTGGAGGAAGAGGCCATATGACCTCCAAATGTTCTAGCAATGATAGGTTGCAATAAATAGAGAGGAATGATATGAAAATAAAAAATACCAACTTGTACCATGTTCAACTTGGGAAAATGGTGAGCAAAGTGAAGAAGAAATAAATGACTACACAAAAGATCCTTAGCTCATGTGCATGGTGTTCACAAATGAAAATTCACTGCATGTTAGTGCTAAAT
Source organism: Gnetum montanum (assembly GCA_015680685.1). Lineage (NCBI taxonomy): Eukaryota > Viridiplantae > Streptophyta > Gnetopsida > Gnetales > Gnetaceae > Gnetum > Gnetum montanum. The sequence goes on from MNCI01020067.1 coordinate 386,671, forward strand.
TGAGAAGTAAGTATGATGAAAGGTATAGTGAATTATGAGAAGAAATTCTCATTCTACATTATCTACTTAAGGAGGCAAAGAAATATATGAATAAAAAATCCTATGAAATTCACAGCAAATTAAAAGGAAAAATCTCAAAGATAAAGGCTGAGATTCTTAAAATAACCCCTTTAAATGAAGAATGTAGAAGTTTTCAAGAAGGAAAGGTAAATGAAAAATAGCCCAGAAATGAAGATTTTGAAAAAGTCTTACAAGAGGATACATGATCCAGCTTAAGCATAATCAGGTTTGATAACCCCATTCATAAGGTGCAAACTTTATTTATCTATAAAAATTGCAAACAAGACTTTGATTATCCTCATGTTAATCAAAATAGTATTAATGCTTGGTCTTGCTAAAAAGTTCCTAGTAAGGATATTTTGTAGGAAGCAACTACTGGAAATGAGTGGGAAAGTGGATAATTCCTCAAAAATATGGATGATATAGAAGGTGATCAAAAATTCTTTCATCATAAAGAATATGAAGAAGCTTGACCATCATTCAAAGGAACTAATGAAAGAAATTTAAAAGGTAAGAAAGTACTTCATGATAGAGGACCTCATCTCAAACTTCATTAGTCTTTTGCATCTTAACTGCAAGGAAGGTAAGTTATCATAATATTTTATTTCCTTGCTAGAAATTGTGCTGGTTTTTTAAATGGTTTATTTTTTTTAAAAAAAAATAGACATTCAAATGATCAAGAAAGACTAATTTGTTTTGATATGTGCTTACATTTTCTTAAGACTATGGAAAATTAACTCTAGTTTCTACAAATGTTAAGATAGACACATATGTAGAAGGAGATATTTGGTATTAGTGGGGCATTGTTGGAATATTTTATTGTCATATAAAAATCTATGAATATTTGATTATGCTATCTTTTGTGAATATGTGAGCATGATGTGATTAGTTCATTTTTATGGTTGAATGAAAGCTTGTGCTAATTTTAAAGTTTTTATTAAAATATCATTTTTTGGATTCTAAACTAGAATGTATTGGTTTCAATTGGTTTAAAACCTTTACAAGTAATTCATGGACCAAAATTGTTTTGTTGAACTTTCATTATATGTCTTGTGATATGGCATTGTGCTTCCTTTGAAATCACAAAGTTCCATTTCTTTTGAAAGATTTTTTTATGTATGATAATTGAAGAATTTTAATTAGTACCTTTGATGAAATTCATGAATATTTTAAGAAAAGAAACCTTTGATGAATTATAATGAGGTACTATTAATAGGAGACCTTAATATTCACACTTGATCTTACTATTGCACTACAAGGGTAGTACTTTGTTAATAAAAGAACCATGATGATTACATCCTTGAAAAGAACAGGACTATCAAAAATGTCCAAAAGAAGCATTAAAATGAGAAGGATATCTACACATATGTAGGGGGAGCCTATACCTCATCAACATTTATCATCTTTAGATGACCAATGTAGGGGGAGTCTTTTTAGACTTTTACCAAAACATACTTAAGCAACAAGACTTTCCACTCCATCACCCACAACCAAAAATGAGCAAGGGAGAGCATATTCATCTAGTAAAGTTATAAAAGTAAAAGAGGACATTTATTTATCAATCTTTATAATCCTTACCTAAAGATGGTCATTATTTGTGAAAGCTCTTAAACTTTATATGTTATATAAGCTTACTTGTGAGATTTATGTTAAGGATTTAATGGTTCATGTATGACCTTTTGTATGTTGAGAATGTATCATTTTAAGTACCTAAGGCCCTTATTGCAAATATGAGTTGAGAAGTACTCACCTTAGAAATCTTAAGTATTCCATGGTGGATTAGAATTAGAAAAGTTGTACATGATCTCTTTTGGTAAAACATGAGGTATATATATATGCTATTTTTTCTCTTAACATGATTATCATATATTAGTTTATGACTTTTGGTAAAATGATGACTGGCTATATTTGATATTTTAATATATTTAGCATGACAAGTTGTGTTGCCTTGACCCTTCTTATGAATATTTGATCTAATTCTTGAAAGTTGGATATGCATGTATTACTATGCCTTATCTTTTTGAGTGATTCTTTAAAAGAAGTAGAATATTGATTTATTTATCCCTAATGGCTTATTGATTTAGAAGATAGGTTACATGATTCTTTGAACTTTAGCCTCCTAGTTTTTAATTCTCCTAGATAATAATTATAAGGCTTGGCTTCATTATGTTTGGATTAGTTATGGCTCATTAATTTTAACTTTGTAAATAGATAAGGGACAACTTTTAATTGGTTTGTCCTCATCAACCCCATGGAATCAATGTTAAGTAATGTGTACCTTTTAATTGATTATTCTTCTTTGGAAAAATGTGTGTGTGTGCGTGTGTGTGTGTGTGTGTGTGTGTGTTATTAGAGTACTCAAGCCCTCATGTGTTCATTATAAAAATTTAAACATAAATGTCCAATTTTTCTTATGCATTTTCTTGATCTGCTCCACTACTTTTTGATGATGTCCAAAAAGGAGGAGAATTTGATATGATATGGTTGGTGTTATTTGATATGAGTTATACATGATGAGGATGTTTCAATAGCCATATGTTTTTTGGATAGTTTTGTGGACAAATTATGCTATGGAGAGATCATGCTTCTATATCATGTGTTGTGTTGTCTTGAGCTTTAAAGCCTTTATCCTATTTATAACCTTAGTTGCCATTGGAATTCATATGTCTTAATATTTTTATGGGTTATTGTTATTTAAATTGTTTATCGACTCACCCATTTTCTTAAGTTTTGGACGTCACCAAAAAGGGGGAGATTGTTGACCTTTTGGTATGTCAAAACCTTAAGGAAAATGGAGAACATAGAATGTTGTGGAATGTGATGATTTTGTAGGGCATGAATGAGAACTTAAGAAGTGAGATGTCAAAGGAGAGACTACATGGACAAGATAAGATCATGGATAAGAATGAAGGCTATGAGTTAAATGAAGATGCTCCAAGGATTGGGAAGAAGCCAAATCAACGAGAGAGCCTCAAGAACCAAATTCAAATGTTGAGAAGGCATCTCCAAGGAACAAAAGATGTCTTGGTTGAAATGAATTCTTTCACAAGAAGACATCTCCCACAAGCAAGAGACATCTTCTTTGGAAAGAATATGTATCCATAAAGATGTCTCCTCAAAGACATCCCACTTAAAAAATAGACATCTGTCTATATTTGAGGTAGATCTTAGGTAGATGTCCCAACTTTGAATAAGACGTCTATACTAGTTGTTAGTTAGTTGTTGTTTTCAAATTTTGAGGCTGCAAGAAGACATCAAAAACTCCAAGGGTATAAGAAGACATCAAATTCTTGGGAAAAGTACAATCATTATCAACATCAAAACAATCATGATCTATTCTATTCTATTGTACTTATGTACTTCATTTTTCATATCATTTGCTTGATTTTTTTCTAGAAATGTACTTCAAAGTACAAGGACCTGTAAATTTAAGTTACATTATTTCCTTGTGTTTTTATCTCTCTTGTTTCCCTACTAAGGTAGATGTGCTTCTTGTGAGAAGGCACTGTAATTGAGCTTTTTAGGATCCTACAAGATTGAGTATTTCTACAACATTAAAACACTGCAAAGTGGAGCTCAGTTTTGTAAAAATTTTGGGATCCTTGAAATCACATTCTAAGCTTGTTGGGACCTTGCATGATTGAGTGGTTTTGTCATAATGAAACACTTTGAAGTAAAGCTTAGTGATTGTATGGGGTGTGATACCCTTCAAACCACATTTTAGAGAAATAAAGTCTGGAGGTGTACAAGGAATCTACCCTCTAAGTGTCAACTATCCAAGTTGGGGAACCATGTAAAATTTGGGTGTGTTTTCTGTGGTTGATCAATTTTTTTTGGAAACTTATTCATCCCTCCTTAGTTCTCGATTCTTATTTTCTTTCATTGGAATCCTTAGCTGATGGATCCCTACACTTCTATAGCTAGATTGTCCTTTCTCTTCATCCTCTATGTCTTTACTTCGTTGTGAAACTACTTCATCTAAACATGCCTACTCATCAACTCCACATGTCTAGATATGACTAGGATCAATATTTTTATCTACCTTTGTGCTAATTTCATCTGATTAATCAATCATCATCTAGAAGGTACACTTCATTCTATGCAGTCTTTATTTAGGGCCTAAACTTATTTTTCCTTAGTTGTCATTGAACCAGATAAAATTCACAAAGCTCTTATATCAAAAATGCTAGATTAGGTTCACTCCAATATTAAATCACATTAAAATACTAAATCTAGATATTATGAAAAGAAAATTAATTTTCTAGAATACAAGAAAACTAGCTATCTTCAATTATTTGATTAGAGTATTACAATAGGATTTCCAAAGCCTCTCCAAATGCTCAATCAATACTATAGAGCATGAGGCTCTACAACCACATAATGGCTATTATTAATGTAAGACACAATAGATGAAAAATCTCTTCCATAACCTAAGACTAATATTCAATTTAGAGAAGTAAACAAGAGATAAGAACACAAAGGCCAATCCACACACATTGAACCTGGAGCTACAACCACAACTACACCTACTCAATGTGCTTTATCATAATCTTACCAAGCCCTTCTTAACTCAAGAGCTCTCATAAAGACTTGTCTTCTCACTCTCTATCCATTCATCTACAGGCATGAAACACTAATATATTTATTAATAAATATAAGATAAAAACCTAGGGAAAACTTTTACAAGCTCAACTTGGATTTCCTACATTGTTTCTATCCTTTTTCTCCTTCTTCTAGCAATTTCCCAACATGAAATGGCATGTTTTGAAAGTTTTCTAGCTGTATGGGTCATCTTTGGCCTTCATAGGTTATCTTAGAAGAAAACACAACTTTTGAAAAAGGTGCCTACTATTTTTTGAAGACTTCTCCTCCATGGGTGAGACGTCTTCTCTAAGCTCCAAATGTCTTTTCTGAGACATCTCCTGTATCGGGGAGATGTCTTCCTTGATACATCTTCACTCTAGATAAGGCATCTCTTTCTAGATTTAAGATGTCTTCTACATAGTCCTAGCTCCTAGACAAAATGTCTACTTAACCTCCATGACATCTTCATAAAACTTGAAACCTAGAAAACAATTACATAGGGAATAACAAGGGAATTGGAAGAGGTGTTCCTAACCATTGCCTCATTGCATTTGCCAAAGCAAAAAGATATTTTTGTCTATTTTACTTAGCCACCATCTTTAGATTCTTAGTAACAAAAACAAAAAATCTAATTCAAAACTACAAAAATTATTTTGAAGGTTTATGCATCTTAAAATATGAAATTATACAAGTTTGAAGTCATTTCTCAATTCACCATCCATGGTACTAAATAATATGATTGGAAGAGGTTATTTATTGGTAGTCTTACAAAAGTTTGTTATTATTATTATTATTAAATTTAGATAATCATAAAATTTATTTTCATTATTATTTTTTTATAGTTATTCAGTATTTATAAGAAGAAATGCTTTAGAAAAGAATGAAAGGTTGATAATTTCATATTTATAAGGTAATATTGATATGTTAATAATAAGGTAATAAATTTGTTTATTATTTAATTTTTAAAGGGTGTTATCATTTGAATAATATCACATGATAGTTTTATTAAATATTAAAATAGAGTTATCAATATTGATAATTAGAAAAAGCTAAAATATCCATACAAAATGGATTGTTAAATATTGGCAACTATTATAGATGTTAAGGATGACTTTAAAAATATCAAATAGAGTTTTGAAAGGTCTAAATAATATCTCAAGATTAGTTTAAAAAAGCTTGAATAGTTGTGGAAATCATGAGACATGCATAGATTTATTTAGAATTAGCTTTCTTGTTGTACAAGCAACCGCATGTATTTATTGTGATGAAGATTAATAGAATTACATTTCCTAATCATTTTCCTTAGCTTAGCGAGGGTTTGGAAGTCACTTTCTCTTTTATTCTCTTTTGTCACAATGGATTTTAATGTGTGGTTATTTTTTATTAACAGTTTATGCTTTGTTGCACTAATGATTCTCCCTAATTTTTACCAAAAATCAGTATCAGTGTAAGGTTCATGATTCAATGTCCTTAATAAATATATGATATTATGTTCTTAGTGTAGATATTATTAAACAACATGGTTTGTGCACAAGGTTATGGAAGTGTAAGGTTTTTCATAAGTTTCACTAATTTTACTATGCAAGCTTCACTGTTTCGTGGGTATTACTATTTGCAAATGTACACATGGTCATTATTGTTTTATAGTGATAGAATAAGCATATGGAAAATTGATATGAGCTAAATGTTTAGCAACTCAAATTTTAACATCCAACATCGACTTTACTATGGATGGGTAGCAATGATGTAACATCTTATATAGCATGCAAATGTATGAGATGATAAATAGAGTTTTTGAATGTATTGTAGAGGACAATTAGGGCAGATTGTTTCTACAAGTTTGTTATTATTTTTATAAAATGGATTATTCTTGTGAGATAATTGCTAATTTTATGTGATGATTTTCTCATGTGATTTCATCATTGTATTTAAGACAAGTTGTTTGTTGCTTGTGTGGATTCATCAATAGTGGTTTTAGTAAGATGGTTTTTTTTGCAATTTCATCACCAATAGTTTTAGCAAGATTGATCGGCAAGTTCAAGTATTCCTGTAGGTTCATTGCCAAGGTAAATTGTTTTTATTGCAAGATGAACTTTGTTATAGATTTAAATATGTATCATAAAATGGATATTTTCTTATGGTGGTTCTATAGTTTAACCATGTGTCATAAGATGAAGATTTTATTAGGATGGTTCTGTAGGTTTAAGCATGTGTCATAAAGATAGATACTTTCTCATGATGGTTTTGCAACAATAAGTTATGTTTTCTACAAGTTTTTGGTAGCTACACATATAGTTTAGCTATGAAAATATACATATTATAATCTTACTCACATGTGGAATGAAATTGAATAGTGCACATGTTCACAAAGAAAGAATTTAAGTTAAGGGATGTATTATTATGTTTGCTCATCATGTTAACATTGAGGGGGTGCTTGTCAGGAAATAATAATGTTACATGATAGTTTTATTAAATATTAAAATATAGATGCCAATATTGATAATTGTAAAAAGCTTTTAAATCTATAGAAAATGAATTATTGAATATTGGAAATTATTAAAGATCTTGAAAATGACTTTGGAAAGATCCAATAGAGTTTTGGAAGGTCTGAATAAGATCTCAAATAATAATGAGGTGTTAGCCTAATGGTAAGAAACTTGATTTGAAAGCTCCAAGTTATGGGTTTGATTCCAGTGGGTAATGCTAAGTTATATAAAATTCTAATTGGAGTATATATCTTAGGGTGTACCTATGTTTCACTTATTTTAGGTTCCAACACCTCCCTAAATAAGATCTCAAAATTATCTTAGAAAAGATTGAGAAGATTAGGAGAAACCATGATACATCTATAGATAGATTTAGAAATAGCTTGCTAGTTGGGCAAGTGATGAGCTCTTCTACAATTGGATTGGTTATGTTGCTAGTTCATCACCTCATCTATGACTTACCTAAATGTTGTACTCTCAAAGGTAAGCTTGGGTGAGTCAAGTACCTAGAATTAATGGCAAACTCAAGATTTTATTACCTCTTCCCTTGATATTCAAACTTCTCCCTTGATTAATATCTATCACCTATTGATCACTGGTACATCCATAGAACATGATTGCTTTCTAATATAAAGCAAAAACACACAAGGACTCCAACTTCTCTTTCATTAAAATAAAACGATATTTATACAAACTTTATAGTCATAACTCATACAGAGATAATGAGAAAAGGTATGTACATGGATGAGACCCCTTACCTTACTATAGTGTTGAGAAATAAATGCCAACTCTACTCATACAACTAAAATAAGAACAATAACATAAGAATAGAAAGAGTAGGAAAAATCAAATATTGGGTAGTAGGGAAATATAGATCTCAAAATACCATCCTCAAGTGTTAAGAAGAAAAGAGCTAAACATCTTAATTTATACAAAATATGGATACATTTAATGGAGAGACAAGGATGATTAATGGATCTTAAAATTCTTCACCTACTAGGTATATGGCTTCAAAGTCTTTACCTACTAGGTAGCTAGTTTCTCAAGTCTTCACCTATTAGATAGGTGGTTCTATAGTGTCCACCTACTAGGTAGGTGGCTCCCAAGGTTTCCTTGTTGAATTTCTCCTTCAAACTTCATGTGTTGATGGTAGGTCCAAATCATTTCTTCCCATATGATGGATTTGACAAGTGATCTTCATGGCTAATTTTGACCAACCATAACTTTCATGTTTGGAATCCTTTTTACACAAACTAGGGATCAAGATCAATTAATTCAAACATTCCAAACATGCTCTTGTAGTTAAATTTTTCATTTTAGATCATTTAATTCCAATTTTTGATCCTAAAAAATAAAATATACAAAAAATTAGTATTGGTGAGATAGAACATAATATAGATTATAACAATTGACTATAATATACTTACTAGTGATTCAATATAAAGTAAAATAAACATTAATTATTAAGAAATATTACCACTTTAGGTGTTCATCATAGCCCCCAACTAGTATTTTGCTAGTCCCCTAGCAAAATAATACGAAATAAATAATAAGTACTGAAAACTTATTAAATATTTTTCACAAGGAAACCAAAGTACTCAGAGAAAACCTCAATCGTTGATCTTTATTGGCTATATACCAAGTAACTAATCTTGAAAATCTTATTATTATTTGTAAAATTAGTCTTTTTTCTTCTTTCTTTTTAAAGCAAAATCTTACATCCGTTGCATTGAGCAGCCACCTTGTTAATCTTGAAATCATTGCATTAGATAAATATTTTTAAAAATGGTAATGAGTAACACGAATTAATTAGAAGTATTTAATTGTATCTCTTTTGAATCAATTTGTTTGGGTTTATATATATATATATATAGATATATATATATATATATATTATTTTATTTTACTTTTGACCTATATCAAAAATCATTCTAGGCCTCTTAAGTATTAACATATGCCAAGTTGGCTTCTAGCATATTCTTTAATTAATAGCTAGGATACTAAAATTTTTGAGGGAACCCCATCTATGTTCAACTTTGATATCCTAGCACAACTCAGAAGCACAAATACTGTAAATTTTAAGAATTAATTTTCTAATTTAAGTATACTAACATGTTAGGTGTATCATTCCTTGCATCCTCTTGAAACTAAAAACAAACTCCTAACATTTTCAAGGTGATAACAAGGAACGAGACATAATAGAATAAATAAAGAACTAATGAACTAAGCAATGGCCACCATATAAGTAATTAACCCATCCCATAGAAAGATAATAATAATTCAAAATCAAGTAGAATAAAGTATAGGATTTAGAAACTCAACTTTCTCAAACCACAAATACCTAAAGCACATAAAATATCATACAAGAAGATGAATGCACATTAATCAATAGGCCAAGAAAAGTAAATATGAAGCCCCCTTTTATTTATATATAATTTTTTAGTATTATTATTAATTTTTTTTACTTATTATATTTTCTTTTGAGATTAACAAAGGTCAAGATGTTTTGGTAATACTAGAATCCAAATCACTAAGAATCTTAATACACTGGCAATAAACATGGCCCCATAGGAAACCTTGCCCATGGTGCATATCACTTCATAAGCTAGAATTCACACATGTGTATTGGTTACTTAGCCACATTGCCAATGAACAAGCTCCCATATGAAACTTTGCATGTGATGCAATTCAACCTTCATGTACATGTCTCTTATTTTTTTTGAAGATAATTATCTAAGTAGTATCGTAGTAGACCAAGAATCTATCATTACTTTATTAATCTTTAATTTTTTTTAGTTAAATAAAATTTTATGCATAGAAATAGATATGATGTATGGCCAAAAGATCTATGTGGCATTATTATCATTGCATGTCAAGTTATAGGCTTAGGTAAGATTCATTTATGCAAGATAAAAATTCCTAAAACATATACTCTAATCTTGCGACCCTTTGAATATCAATAGAGAATGGGAATTGATTATAGAATTAGGGAATACTAGCAATAGAGTTACATAATATTCCCCATGTAACCATGGATAGTAGTTAGTAACTTATCCAATCTATTATATTATTCAATAGGATGACGATTAGGACTGAAGCTAATGCTGCATTAGAAATTAAATCAGAAATTTTATTTTATAAGGCTACTTTTAAGTCTACCTCCTTGACTAGGGGTCATACATTTTAGTTTTTTTCAACACCTAAACCAAACCTAATTGGATCTTACATAATGCAGTAGGGTTCATGAAACATAACCATGTTGATAGTTGGAGGATGTGGATCACCATTTGGGTATTCAGGTTCAAATAGTTGGAGTTTGATTTCAGGTTCTTCACATGTTGTATATAACTTAAGTCTTTGATCATTAACTAGAAACGTGGAGTCACTATCTTCTAAGGTTTTTATTTTAACACTACCATTAAAATAGGCTTCAAGAACCTAATATCGATATTTCTATTTAGGAACTAAATTTCTTGGAAACCTATGAAGTCACATATTATAAAGTAATACCTTATCATCCTTGTTAAAAGTTTTCTTCATTTTGTGAACATATGACAAATTATGATTTGCTTTTCTAATAATATATTGCTTATTAATTGCCTTGAGACATGCTTCATCAAGTTTATTTTGTTGTATAATTCATGCTTCCATATTTAAAGCCTCATCAAGGCCTATTAATTGAGCTAAGTGTCTAGAATAATGCTTAATTTCAACAACTAATAAATATTATTTACCATATACTAATTAGTAAGAAGAAAAACCAAGGCTAGGTCACCAAGATGTTAGATATGCCCATAAGGCATCATTAAGTTTTCTAGCCTAGTCATTTCTTTTTACAAATACTATCTTCATTAATATCCTAACTATAGCTCTGTTCGCATTTTCAACTTGACCATTAGTCTATGGGTGATATTGTGTTGCTAGTTTATGTACAGCTCCACAAGACTTCATAAGATGTTCCATAGTTTTATTAACAAAATTAGTTTCTTGATCACTAATTAAGACTCTAGGAATGCCAAACCTTGCTATAACCTACTCATGAAGAAAACAATTACTTCTTTTATATTATAAGCTATGATAGACTTTGCTTCAACCCATTCAGTAACATAATAAATACAAACTATAATGTAGTAGTTTTCTTGGAATGGGAGAAATGTTCCTAAGAAATTAATCCCTCATACATTAAAGGGTTTAGAAACTAAGATAGGTTGTTAAGGCATTTGATGTCTTTTGAAAGATGACCCAACCTATTTGCAATAGTCTAAAGATTTGGCAAAGGCAAGTGCATCTTTAAAGAGAGTTAGCTAATAAAATTCACTATTTAATACTTTTACCCGTATAGGTTATCCATCAAAATTCCCTCCACCTAAATCATCATGACACATTCTAAGTATAGATTGTTATTCTTATTCAAGAACACATCTATGATCAATATTATCTACACATGTTTTATATAGATAATGTTCATTCCAAATGTACTTATCCATCCCCCTTAAGAAACTTTTTTTTTCATTACCATCTAAGTGAGATGGAGTTTTTAATGTTACAAAATAGTTTACAAGGTCAACATATCATGGTTCTTTTTATTGCAAATGAAAAAGTTTGTCATCTCAAAATTTATCATTAAGAAAGCCTCATGTTCTAGAATCTCCTGGTAAGACTAATCATGAAAGATTGTCAGCTACACATTTTCTTATCCTTTTTTATCAAGAATCTATAAGTCAAACTCTTGGAGTAATAGATACCATTATATTATTCTTGAATTTTTTATTTTTTTATGGCCAAAAACTTAATAGTGTATATACTTGAGCTTTATAGCCTACAAGATGGTGTCGAAATTTATCTAGATAATATACAAATACTAGTAGTTCTTTTTCAATGATGGTATAATTAATTTGAGCATTGTCAAAACCTTTAGAAATGCAATAAATAACCTTAGGTTTTCCCTTGAGTAATTGTCCTAATATATCTCCTATGGTTATATCAATAGCATCACACATTAAATCAAAGGAAATTTTCCAATTTGAAGCACTCAAAATAGGAGCTCTGGTAATTTTATCTTTAAGATTTTCAAAGGCTTTCTCACAATCAATATTCCAATGAAATGAAACGTCGTTTTCAAGTAAATCATAGTGTTTTATGAATTTCTAAAATTTTTTTAATAAAACACATATAATACCCCACATGCCATAAAAATGATCTAAGACTTCAAATGTGAGTTGTTGAGGGTAAGGTAGTTATGCCTTTTACTTTATTTTGGCCCATTTCAATTCCCTCCCTAGATATTACATGACCTAGAACTACCCCTTTTGTAATCGTGAGATTGCTCTTTTCCCAACTCAACTTTAGATTTTGTTGAATGCATCTTTCTAATGCTAATTCTAACCTATCTAAGGCTTGATCAAAGGAATTTCCAAATAATGAGAAGTCATCCACAAAAACCTCAATAAATTCTTTGAGCATATCAACAAATATTAAGGACATAAACTTTGAAAGGTGGCTAGATCATTACATAATCTAAATGACATTCTTCTAAATGTAAAGGTACCAAAATAACATGTGAATGTAGTTTCATGTTGATCATCAGTGACTATCATTTGGTTATATCTACTAAATCCATCCAGGAAACACTAATATTGATGTTCTTGTAAACACTCAATAATTTAGTCAATGTATAGTAATGGAAAATGATCTTTTCTTATATATTGATTTAAATTTCTATAATCCATACATACTTGTCATTTGTCATTTTTCATAGGTACCACAGTTATGGGACTAACCCATTCACTATCTAAGATGGAATAAATTATACGTTCTCTTCATAGTTTAGTGATTTCTTCTTTTACAATTTGTTTCAATGCAAGGTTAAGTATCCTAGAAGGTATTCATATTGATTTGGCTCCATCCTCTAATTTGATATGATGTTGACATATATTTGGAGATATTCCTTCCTTTAAATCTTTATAAATCCAAGAAAATGCATCCATTTTTTTTATTAATGCATCTAGTAGCTTATCCTCTTGTTCTATTGTTAATTTAGAATTTATGTTTAAGTATTTATCCTTAGCTAAAAGGATGTATTTAAGGATGTCTTCTAGTTCCTTAAGTTAAATTGAACTTTTTTATAATGAGTTTTCTAATGTTAATGTGTTACATCCAAAATGCAATGATTAATTGATTTATTCATGAATTTTTTTTCTAATTTTAATGTGTCAAATCCAAAATCCAATAATTAATTGATTTATTCATGAATTTTTTGATCATCTTCAATAATATGGGCTTTCTGTTGATTGTTGAGAACTACTACTTCTTCATCCTTAGTTAACATCACCAAGTCACTTTTGTAAATCATTTTTACTTCTTGAAATATTTCTAAAACATTCTTATTAAGGTTAAAAAATGTTTAGGTTAAATATCATATTACCGAAGGATATTTACAGTACTATTGAGCAATAATAATTTATGGTATTAGCAATGACTAACTTGAGGATCGAGAACTTAGAAGGGGGTTGAATAAGTTCCCAATTAAAATTTCACTTGCCACAAAAAAATACCAAATTTTATGTGGTTCCCCAACTTGGGTACTTCCACCCTTGAAGGGTAGAATCCATACATATCTTCAGATTTTGTTTCTCAATCAAATGTGGTTTGAAGGGCACCACACCCTGTACAAGCTTTGAGCTTTGTAATAGAGTATTTTTTCACTGTGAAACCACTCAACTCCACAAGGTCTTAACAAGATTAGAATGTTGTTTTAAGGATCCCACAATCTTTATAAAATTGAGATTTGTTTTGGAGTGTTTTGATGCTGCAAAACCACTCAACCCTATAAGGTCCCAACAACCTTAATATGAATGCCTTCTTGAAAGAAGCACATCAACCCCTTAGGGTAACAAGAAAAAGAAAAATATACAATGAAAGAATGTAACTAAAATTGCAAGTCCTTGTCATTCAAGCTCAATTAAACATACAACCAAGAAAATGATTTTTCAATGAAGAACAAGAATACAATAACATAGATATGATAATGATTGCTTTGATGTGAAATGTACTTGCATAATTTCCAAGAATTTGGTATCTTTTTATAGCCTCAAAGTTTTCAACAACTCATTGAAATTCATGCAATGTCTACTCAACTACTAGTGTAGATGTCTCCTTCAAAGTTGGTACATCTACCTAAGAATGGTCTCAATTCAAGAGAGATGTCTTACTAAAAAATGGAACGTCTCCTATATGACATCTCTAGGGAGATGTCTTCTCTAGGATAGAGACATCTACTATTTCTAAAAGATATCTCCTCAACTCTTGGGCTCTAGTTTCGTAGGCTTTCTCTATCCAGTTTATCTTCCTCATAGTCCTTTGAGAATCTTCAGTTGGTTTGTAGTCTTCCTTTTCAATTCATGCTCATTCATGCTCTCGTATTGGCTAATATAGTCTTCACTTTATCATCTCATCATAGATCTCATTTCCCTTGAGTCCTTGTATCTCATCATGAAGTTCTTATTCAAGGCCTATAAACATATCATCCATAACCAACGTTCGATGCTCTTCATTTTTCTTAAAGTTTTCACATAACAAAAGGTCTACATAACCAAGGTCTTCTTAAGATAGTAGTAAAATAATCTAAATCATGAATCTCAAGTATGACATCATTAGTAGGGTATAATCCATCCTTAACCTTAATTATGATATTCTCTTCTATTCCTAAAGGTGATACTATTATACCAACTGCCAAGGATATAGTCATGTTGGTATTCTTGATGTCTAAAATACCTATTTGTTAAGCGAATGTATATGGAATTATGTTTATACTTGCTCCTAATTCTAGTAGTACATTCTAAAGATGTCTATCCTTGATGTTGATGGGGATGGTTGGAGTTCTAGAGTCCTTATATTTTGGTGATAGTCTCTTTTGAATAGTATTTGTTGTACAATCTACTAAGTATACATGTCCTATGAATTTAAGAAATATAGCTTATCCTCAGATAAGAACCATTATAAAAATGCATTTTTAAGTTGCTCCTATGAAGTTATAGGAATTTTGAATGTTTGTAACCAACAATCTACCTTATCCTTAAGAGTTGATTTGAATGCAATAATCTTTGTGTGATCCTTGGCATGTGGTGCCAGCATAGCAATTGTTGTTTGAAAATCCCTCTAGTGAGTAACTAGGTCCTCATCATTTGTTCCTATAAAGATGGATAATAGGTGAATATTTTTCACTTATACCTCCTTACCAAGGGAATAAACTAAAGGTCCTTAAGAATATTGATGGTTCTTTTATTTAATAATTCACTTATGGTTGCACTTGGTCTTGGAAAAAATTGGTTTCCTTGGTAATGATGAAAGGATGGTATTTAGCTAGATGTAAAGGATCATATACTAGATGTTGAGGGTCCAAATATTAAAGTATTCATAGGAATTCCTACACCTAGACCATTTGCCCATGTTTGAATTGAATGACTAAATCCAACCCCCATTGTAGAAGTTGAAAATGGCATTAAGGAGAAAAACCCCAAATTATTAACATGTGTGCCACTCATACTAGTAAATGGAACTTGTTACCCTATAAGATTATCATTAATATCTGAAGAAAAACCCTGAGAAACTTGGCTTTGCCCATCATCTAATCCTACATGTGTCTCAAAGTGAGATTCCATTGGCTCAAAGAGAAGATTACCAAATGACACTAAATTACACCACCTTAATTTTGTGGACCCTTTTTATTTTTGAAAATTTTATGGTGTGTTGGTTGGCAACTTGGTTTAAAATTTTTCTTCACTATTTTGAGTTATAGTTTCTTAAGTTTATCATTGTCTAAAGTAGCAAAGTCTAGAGGGTTTTTTTTAGAGATGGAGTTATCTACAATATCCCTCTTTTATTTATTAGTAATGGTCCTTCTTGGTTGGATTCTCATAGTTATTGGTGTTACTTTATATTATTTATGTTTAATTCCAATCATTCATTATTTAATTAACATGAAAAATGATGGAAAAGATTAAAGTAAAAAATAAACATAAAGTCTACACCCCACATTTATTTAAATACAAATCGAAAGGGAACTAGAGATTTTAATAATTATTATACTTTTTCCTAATCAATTTTTTTTCAAAATCATTAAATAAATATTTTAAATATAATAAAATAATTTAAATACCAAAACTTAGATTTTCATAAATTTTAAAGAAAATCATTTTTCTTTGTCTTTTTCTTCAATCATGAAATCTATTCTAAGGGTTCATGTACTTACCTAGATCTTTCAGATTCCACTTGATGAAGTCCCCTCTATTATGAACCTAGAAATGTAAATTTCTGTGCATATTTTCTTACCCAATGCAAGAGGGATCTGATCTAACTTTTTTCTAAATATAAAATTATGAATCTTGCATTTGGAAGAAAACTTTTTTCTCTAAGATATTTAGATTTCAACTTGTAGCTTTGAAATTTTTAAATCAACCTTTCCAAATTTAAACTTAAAGATTAGAATTTTTTATATCAAAATTTTTAATTTTGATTTTTTTAATTCTGAAATTTCAGATCCAAAATTTACAAATGTGATTTTTCATATATAAATTTTTAGATATTCTGTATCAAATTTGATTTTCAAATTTAAAACATCAATCTGAATTTGAAATTTTCAAATCTAATTTTTCACATTTTATTTCTCAAATCTAAAATTTTCAAATTTGATTTTTCAAAGAAAAATCAGAAAATTACAAGAATAAATTATACTAAAAATAACTGAAGAAGAAGAAACAACAATATACTCTACTAATTTAGAAGAAAACTTTAATCAAACTATTCTAGCAAATAAAAACTAAGAAAAGGAAAAGAGTATAAACCATTATTCTAAGTAGTTGAATACCACTTACCTCCCTAGAAATAGTGCCAAAATGATGAGCTCTTCTATAATTGGGTTGGTTATGTTGCTAGTTCATCACCTCATCTATGACTCACTAAAATGTTGTACTCTTGGAGGTAAGCCTAGGTAGTTTGAGTACCCAGAAGAAATGGTGAACTCAAGGCTTTATTACCTCTTCACTTGACATCCCAACTTCTCCCTTGATTTATATTTGTCACCTATTAATTTCTGGCACATCCATAGAATATGATGACTTTCTAACATAAAGCAAAAACATGCAAGTACTCCAACTTCTCTTTCATTAAAATGAAATGATATTTGTATAAACTTTATAGCCTTAACTCATACAAAGATAATGAGAAAAGGTTTGTACATGGATGAGACCCCTTACCTCACTCTAGTGTTGAGAAAGGATTCCCAAATTCACTCATACAAATGAAATGAGAATAATAACATAATAATAGAAAGAGAAGTGGGGAAATTTAGCAATTGCCTTACGGGAATGAGCAATCCATTAGTAGGAAAACATAGATCTCAAACTAGCCTCCTCAAGTAATAGGAAGAACAAAGCCTAACACCACAATTTATACAATATATGGATCCATTTAATGGAGAGACAAGGATCATCATTGGGCCTTTAAAGTCTTCAACTATTGAGTAGGTGGTTTTCCAAGTTTTCACCTATTGGGTTGATGATTCCCAAGGCATCCTTGTTGAATTTCTCCTTCAAAATTCACATTATAAATAGTAGTTGTAGACCATTCTTCACATATGGTGGATTTGAGGACTACTCTTCATGGCCAACTTTGATTGGCCATAACTTTCATGTCCAAAATCTATTTTAAGTAAACTAGGGGTCAACATTAGCAAATTTGAACATTCTAGACATGATGATGTAATTAAATTTTTCATTTGAGATTATTTAGTACTAATTTTTGGTCCTAAAATATAAGATATAGAAAAAATATTATTAGTGAGATAGAACATAATATAGATGATAAAAATTGACTAAAATATACTTACTAGTAATTTAATATAAAGTAAAATAAACATTATTTATTAAGAAATATTATTACTTAAGGTGATCATCAACAAGCAACCACATGTATTTATTATGATGACGATTAATAGAATTACATTACTTGATAATTTGCCTGAGTTTGGCAAGGGCTTGGAAGTCACTTTCATTTCTAATCTCTTTTGTTATAATGGCTTCTAATGTGTGGTTGATTTTCTATTAATAGTTTATGCTTTGCTACACTGATGGTTCTCTAAATCTTTTTTTAACAATTGCAAGTTGTTAGGGATTAAAATCATTACCTCATGAATAATGTTTTCAAAAGAAAGAGTTTATATCATTTTATTTTATTCAAAATTTTGGTTATGAAAGGCCACCATCCTTCGTTGATTTCTAAGACTCCCTCTCGATTTATATTATTAGGATGTAGCTTAATCTCTATAGATTCTGTGATTTTCCTTTCTAAATAATTTTTTCTCTTAGCTTGGACTTTGCATTTATCTAAGTACCAAGAATGTTTAATTTCATATTTTAGAAAATTATTAATACATTCTACCAATGGGAATTTCTCAAATCTATTATGCTTTATGTATTCTCAATATTCTTTAAATATCATAATAATGCTTCTATCACTTTTTCCTTTGTATAGTTCTCCATGGAAATATTCTAATTTATAAACTCTGTTACAACCAAGACTTTCTAATTTATCCTTCTTAGAGAAGCAAAAATCACTAATTTTATTGATAGATAGAAATATGGTTTTAATTTTTTCTTTTCTTAATATTTGTTCTAGTTCATTAGAAATATCTTCCTAATAAGGTAATATTACTATTGTATGTTTATTATTATTTTCACCTTTTATTAATTCTTCATATAGGCTTCTATTATCAATACAATCTTAAGGGGTTTTGCTCTTTTAATAAGCCAATTGTTAATGCTATTATTCCAAGCCCTTTCAATGGTCCTAGAGTTATAACCATTAAGTTTTTTTAAAATGATTGAGATTTTTGGTCTCTTTTACCGATCTTTCTATATTTCAAATTGTTAGGAACCTAAACATTAAGGTTTTTAAAGCATGTATCTTTTAACTAAATTATCCTTCTACAAGAACTACTTTTGATAAATTTACTAACAAAAAGCAAAATCTAGACCCATCAAAATATCATTTAATTAAGTTAAATTGACCTGAATAGTATCAATGTGTCTAATCAGTAGATATTACCATTACCAACATAAATAACATTATCTCTTGTACAAGATTGAGTAGATTTAAGAGCACCTTGATGAGATGTCAATGTCAAATGTTACATCTATATCAACATAGATTAATATGTTTAATTTATTTATAAGATTGATAGTTCTAAGCTAATTGGCAAAAATATTACTTGGATATGAATGACCAAATCTATACTAATATTGAAATGTTGTATGATCAAATTGATTACATATTTGATACGGAGAATTTGATTGTAAATCATGTAATGTTTGTGGGATTATATAATTATAATTTCTTGATTACTATACCCAAAACCTATTTCTAAAAATTGATAAATCTTATATTTCTTCTCACATTATAGTTTCTTGCAAGTATAAATTCATGACCACCAAAATTAAATGTTATGTTACATTTGCAACCTTCCCTTAAAGAACCACATTTTTCCTCTTTGATTGTTAAACTTATGATTAAAGTCAACAAAATTCTGTTAATCTTTATCATTTTAAGCTTAAATCTATTCCCAAAACTTTGTAAACTTAAAATGAAATCACTTAAACATACGAAGGGCTACTTAGAGAGAAGAACTAAAGATCAAGATTTAAACTTTAAATCAAGATCCTTTTCCATATGAAAAAAATTATCTATATCTTTTATGTATTTTCAATTATAGCCAAAGTATGACATAGTGTCATAAGTTTCTTACATACACTTATGAAGAATTATCATACTTTTTTAACATTACTAATTAATTTGGGAGTAGCAATTTTCTTTCTTTTGTTAGAACAAGAAAAAATTCTTCTAAGTTCTTCCAAGTTGATGAGTAGAGAGCAATTCGTATGCCCAACAATAAGAATCACCAACATTCACTAAGTGATTAGGCCAAATTCCATAGACTTTAGCTCTCTAAGTATGCATTAACTAGGTAGTGAATCTCAAGGAAATGACCATTGTATTCTCAGTTCCACTTATGAAGTACAATGGTATGGTTAAGTGTAACTAAGGCATATGATTTGTATCATTTTTTATATTTTAATCTATTTCTCCTAAGTTTAAAAATAAAGTAATTAAATATTTAATAATATAAGAACTAATTAATGCATTAGACTAATCCTAACATAAGTATCCATTTCCATCCATTGTACACATCCTAAACATGTTGCAATGTTATTGGGTTACCAAGTGTAAATGCTACTAGGATTAGCAAGCATTAGCGTATGCTTGAGATGGTTGTACTTATGTGCATTAATTATCTGGTATTAATTAATTAATTGAATACATGAACATAAATTGCATGAATAATAAATGTTTTTTAAGTAAATATTATGCTAAGTCCATGTGCTGCAAGGTTTATTAAGAAAGCTCATCTTTATTGTTGTTCACACTAAGGTGTCCAGGTACATCAGTGCTCAAATGAAGATTCGTACACTTCTTAACTCCTACTATGGATACTTAGAAAATATTCCAACTTTGGAAGAAACAAATTGCAAGAGTTTGGCTATGCTCCGTAGCAATGAATGCCATAAATGTGGTGGGTATACACATTTATATAGGCAAGACTAGACACTCTGTTGATGCATATCTGTCAACATATCAAACCATTCATTGATGTAGTCCAATCAACCATGACTCATCATATCCCCATGATTGAATGAAAACTTGTCCTCAAGTGAAAAAAAGGAGAACAAGCCTTTTACAAAATTTTGTAAAGGTATATGGAATTATTAACTGACTAATTAATACACACATTGATCAACTAAGACTAAGTGCCCAATTGTAAATATTTACAACTTCTGTAAAAATTGGTATTCATGATAACAAAATTGAACACAGTTACAAAAATTGATAGCAAAACCCTTCAAGTGGCTTAGAGACAAGGAGAAAAGTAAATGGTCCTAGGTAGTGGAGGTTCCTGAAGTGCCAAAGGATCTTCTCTTGCCTTTAGTGCAAGCAACTATTGTGGTTAAGGCTTTGGCAGTTTTGGTTGTCATGCTGTAGCTACTACTATTGGTGGAAGATAGAAAGCATCCAGCAATTCTTTCATCTTCACCTCCTTACTCCAAAGATCGTACATGGTGCACATAACATTACCAATGTAGGCTGATATAGGAACATCCCATGGATAGGGCATTGTAAGGAACAACACCTTCACATTGATGAATTAGGCTATGAATTATTTGCATTCAACATCGAATGCCCTAACAATGTTTTGCAGCTCCAAGTAGTCATTCATTTTGTAGGCCATGTTCTCAACTATGGATATTTAGTTTGTGAATCACTCTTTGAGAACATTGAGTTTATCATTAGTCATTTCTATCTTTTGCTTAGTCTCCTTATGATGATTGAACTTAGCCTTGTACAATAGGTACAACCTAGCCACCTACTTCTCTAGTTTTAACCTTGGTCTCTCAGTAGTCAGCATTGCCAAGTTTGCATAATGGAGGTTAGTGAGCTCCATGTATTCCATCATCTCATTGATTAGCAACTCCTTGAGGTGGATTTCTATCTTGTTATATGTGTTCAATCCATCAAATATGGGCTACCACATGTCACCTCCTTATTGGAGCTACTAGAATGCCTAGTTGATTTTTTCCTTCACCAGTTTGTTTTCATTTTCATAAATTTCCTTTGGAAGGCCAACCCAGTCCTTGTAATGGTTTTTCATGCTTTCAAATTTAAGGTCCTCATTCATTCAAGTGGCAATTTCAATTGTCGATTTCTAGCAAAAAGAATAGACCTCCTCCATTGAGAGATTATGATTTTCTACTACCAACCTTCTCAGGTCCATGGTTACCTTAGTAAGATTCTCCTATTTTTGTCTCATATATTCAACCATCTAGTCCTTTTGGAGTCCAACATTATGAAGGTGATATTTTTCCTTGGTTAGAATTTCATTCTCCTTGTGATTCTTCAATAAGTCCTTCTCAATGTTACAAGCGATTGTTGCTGCTATGGACTTATCAAAGACTATGGTCTCCTTAGCATTCTCGACTACTTTAAGTTTTTCTTGAAGCTATAGAAAAGCTTCATCTTTGGTTATAGCATGGCTAAGAACTATGAAATCAATAAGGCAAGCTTTTAATTCTACAACTTCAATAGCTAAGAACTAATTTTTAGCTATGGCTGCCTCAAGTTAGGCATTTGCAAGAATGCACCTGCACTTAGCGTCCAAGAGCATCGACTGGGTTGTAGCAATGTCATCCAAAAGGTCAAAGACTTAAGATTCAGTTTCCTAATTCCAACCAGTTGTTCCAATAATTCTTCGTGCTAGGTAGCACTAAATCTCCTACTTGCTACTCCTAAAAACGTCTACATGTCCCTAAGTGTAGCAACATCTAGTACATATACTGTAGGAGCATTGAGTGCTTCATCCACTCAATCAACCATCATCTCAGCTATTGTTTCCTACCCTTGGTGCTACATCACCAAGATAGTTGCCCCCTCACCATCCTCTAGGTGCACTAAGAAGGTAGTGGCATTTCTAGAAATCTTTGAAAATTATTGTTATCTTGGAAGGATACCATTACCTATTAGGCACTAGGATTCAAATGTGTAGGCATGTGCATTCATTGGATAGAATACATTAATTTTGTGTCCTCCAACTAGCTAATGGTACAATTGACCATTTTCAAGTGACTTAGAGATAATCGATAGATGGATGGATCATCACTTAGTCCTACTTGCTGCTACTATAGGACTTACTCATGGAGTTTCTACATGTGTTCGATGGTAGCATGAGCCTCTAGTGTTGTTTCATGAATGGGTGGTGTTGGTGGCTACTCCTTTTTTTTAACCTTTGGTGAAACTTTATCTTTCATCATTTCTACCTAAGAGGTGGCTACAACATGTCAAAGTGTATCATTCATGTAGCAGGCTATCTCTCCCCTTCTACATAATTTTTCAATCAAGCATGGGAGGGAAGTTTCTTTCTCCCACATTCTTTTCCTTAAAGTGTCTTTCTATCTCAAGATAGATCAATTGTGGGAGATTGATAGGAAATTTCTCGCTTAGAGAAATGCATGCATAGGCAAATAAGGTCATCATTTTGCTAGCCTCATCATTGAATTGAGGTGGTAGGCTAAATTCTTGAAATATACCTTCTTTGCCTTGGTTAGCACATCATACTACTTGCTATCAAGCCCATACCATTGTTGGATACACTTTTTTCACCTCTAGGTCTACTTGAGTTGAAATTTCTACCAATGTCACCATAGTTTTAGGCAACCCATGGGCTTAAGAAATGACATCCACTAAGTAGGATACACTAATGTCCTCGATTTTCATGGTGGCATCAAACTGTCTATTGTTCCAAAAGTGATACATTTCCTTCATGTACCATTCTCAACTGGAGCTATGAATAAGCAACATCGAGAAATCTACAACTAAGTTTTGACTTCTTCTAGAGCAAATTCCAAGAAGGTACCAAAGTTTAACTCTTGGATAACTAAACTCTAGATCTCCTTAGAGTTAATTTGCCTAAGCTAGACATCTGTCAAGTGACCTCAAGGTTTGGCCTTGCTCCTAGTGCCTCATCCTAATGGGATTACGTTATTTTAGCTTTAAGAATCTATCAAATAGATTCCACTTTGAGCTCCTCTAGAGGAGGTCCTATTGCATGCATTTCAACTGCCTACTCCTAGGGTTGTTTTGACTATTGGCCCCTCCAGTTCTTGGCCACTTGTCCCTCAGTTGGAATAATGCTACCTCCTATCCACATTTATCCCTTGGTCTAGGTACCATTTGTAATCACAACATGACCAATGATTAGTGTTTGATGTGTAACCTTGGAACACTTGGGTACCTTATCTCTTTGTATTAGTTACACTTTGACTAAGTTCTGATCATGGCAGATTGATTATTTTTATATTATTTTATTACTATTTTTCTTAGATGGCTACCAAAGTTTATTGAAAAGGTTTAACTCTCAAGAAATAGTGATTTTAATATTATTTTATTAGTTAAACCTTATGGGAGTTAGAAAAATTCTAAAAACATTTTCATCAAAAACCTAAGGTTTATGGTCTTCACAACATAGAGCTCACCTCCAGTAGCTATAGCATTGAAGAATAGAATTAATTAGATAAGTGGTTTGCGAGATATGGACTCTAGAAGGCTTTGGGACTTGAAATAGCAAAAACTCCTTCTACATTTGAAGCAAAATGTGCAAAATGGGCTAAGTTCCATACTATAGATAGGTAATTTATGAGCTACATTAACATGATCACATCAATGGATTTGCGTTTATGCAGGGGCTATGTTAACGAGATCATGTCAACATAATGATAAACATATATTTTACACCTTAGAAACAAAGGAAAAATAAAGAGTTTTTTGGATGAAATTGAAGTTCAAAGGAAGCCAAAAAAGCCTATAACATGATGAAATGCATGAAGAGGGCTAGGATATTCCTAAAAAAGGAGATTACATGTAAAAAATTTTAATTAAGGATTGCAAAACTAGATGTAATTGACATGGAGTGTGAAGGGTTTTGGTTGCAAAAATACCTAAGATATGAGGAACTTAACCAGCATAACCAAGAAGTATGCAAGTGGGTTCTCTCCATAGTAGGTCCATGCCCTTAATGCTCTTGCATGCTCTCAAACCAAGGAATACATGGATCCCATGGATGATTACTATTTGTGGCTAGTTAAGAACCAAATCACCAAAGAAAATGTCAAAGAACTTTCACCGTATCAAACCAAGACATTCAAAAAAACATAAGAAAAGGAAGTGAGGTGCATTATGGAAGCATAGATGGATGAAGTAGAATGTGGAATGGAGTCCCATACCATGATCACATGATTTCCCTTGTGGAGTTTGTGGTTAATATGACATGATAACGTCCATTCTTAGTCCAAATTAAAACCATCCATGAACATTGACTTTGCATTGACACTCTTAGACTAATCCATTCCTCAAGGCACAAGAATATCCCCACAGATCAATCACCATTCCAAAAAGAGAAGAAAAGAGAAGCAGGAAGTGAGATGGACCTTAGTTAGAGGGAACCTTTAGGCATGGGTAACATGTCTTTCTAGTTTCATAACCAATGGTTGTAGTCCATTATTTTTTCTAAGGGGTGTACTTTGACTTTCCATTATTGTATTTTTTTTATGGGAACCATACCATGCAAAGACTTAGCTTCCTGTTATTGGTTGACATCATAATAGCAAAGGATCTATGAAACTACTAATGTACTCAATAGGGTAGATAAGTACAAAAAGCATCAAATCCCTTTGAAGTCACACCCTTGTCTATTCATTTAATCCTTCCCAAGTTTGGAAACTACTAAGATCATAAGTTCATTAAAAATTTCATTTTAAGAAGGGACCTCATACTTTCAAAACAAGGGAATACAATAGACTTATGTGGATTAGTAGATGATGTGGACTCACTACTTGTAATCATGAAAAGAAACCATGTCTTAGTTATCAACATCAAAATTCAAAGATAAAATCCAAACATTAGAAATCAAATTACATTATACTATAAACCACCATCAATTAGCAACTACAATTGTACCAAATCCTAGCAAAAATAAAGAAAAAGAAGACAAACATAAGAAAACTCCAAACCAAACAAAGAAAAATATAAAAGAAATTGTAAAATATTTAAGGAAAAGATAAACATACTAAAAATGATGTAAAAAAATGGGAAAAAACTGAAGAGACACTATGTTTGGTTTAGCATGGATGACCATCTCCTCCACAACTAAGTTGGAAGAAGGAGATCTAAGAAATTAAGCATGCATGTCCATCCATTAAGGTGTTGTGATCACTATTGTGGATTATTAAAATTTCAAGGAGGGGGGATGAATAAGTTCCCCAAATTTAAATTCTTTGAACAAACCACACACACCAAATTTAACATGGTTCCCCAGCTTGGGTAGTCCACACTCAAAGGATAGATAGCAAGCACACCTATGAACTTTGTTGCTCTTAAATATGGTTTGTAGGGTACCACACCCTATACAATCTCTAAGCCCTACTCTAGAGGGTTGTGATGCTGCATCAACCACTCAACCCTACATGGTCTCTTCAAGCTTAGAATGTGGTTTCTAGGCTTTCATAAACTTTACAATGTTGAGCTCCACTATAAAGTGTTGTGCTACAACACTAATCACTTAATCCTGTAAGATCTCAATCAGCCCAAGCAAGATCCCTTCCTACAAGAAGCACATCAACCTTGCATGATCCAAGGAAGAATAATAATTACAACACAACTTTACAAAGGAAAAATGATAATACAATGATTGAAAAATGATTATACATTGATTATACAAGATCTTGCACATTTCCCAATGAGAGTGATGTTTTCTTATTGTCACCATGTTTTGAAATCCATCTTGGAACTCATGCAACAACTAACAGTAGCTAAGGATCATGAAACATGTCTTCTTCATGCTTGAGATATATTTTTGTATTTGGTCTTTCTTTTGAAAAGATGTCTTTGTCTAGTGAAATATGTCTTTCTAAAATATCCATTTTATGAAGATGTCTTTGTTTGGAGAAAGACTTATTCTGAAATTGGCCTACATTCTATGAAGACATCTTTGCCTGATGAAAGATGTCTACTGTTTCTTAGAGATGTCTTTGTCTGTGCATCCTTCAATTCTACCCAAGCCCTCTACTATTTCTTAGAGACATCTTTCCTCACCTTTCTTTGCATAATAAATTCTTTGTTCTTTGTTCATAACTATCCACTTCTACATGCTCCAATGATGATAACTTTGCTTGTGAGTGATTTGGTCCTTGTTCACTTTGTTGAATTCTTGCATGTTCACTTCAGAACTTGTGTATGACCTTCTCCTTTGAGCTCTAAACCAATTCATTTTTTGTTATCAATATAGGATTTATTTCATTTTAGTTTTCCAAGTATGTTGTCCTACAAACATAACAACCACACAAGCTTTGTCTCCATTTTACTAAATTTTTTGACACGCCAAAAGGTCCATAATATTTTCCTTTTTGGTGATGTTCAAAAATTAAGAAAATGGATTAGTATACAAGTAAAGAGCTCCAAATACAACATAACCTACTCTCTCACTTTTTGAACAGTAGAAAAAAGGAAAAGGCACAAAAAATTGTTAAAAACATAATAAAAGTGAAGTATCATATAATATGCATAGTTAACAACATGTGATCCTAAGCAGATAAAGACTGAGTAAAATAGTGTACATCTTTCAGCACTAAGTTTCATGAACAGCTATCCCTAAATTATCAAGAACTAATCCAAGTCTTTCAAGTCATGTTCAAACTTAAAGCTTGAAGTGAAGTATAATCCTTGAAGATCAAGTAAGCATTCTCTAAGCTAATAATCCATCAGTAGTTTGTATTGAATGGTTCATTCATATTCTAATTTTCTCCATCTTTGCAAAGCATCAGCAAAAGTATAGGACATATCTTTAATGATAGCAATATGACTTCATAATTTGAAACTAACCATACCAAATCTAAAATTCATGAACTAGGACATACATCTCAAGGCCAACTATTCAAGGGATGTGTCAGTCAAAACCATGGATACTTTGCCATGAATAGAATGATCATGTTCTTACTCATTTTCCTATAAGGAATAATATCAGCTATTTGCTTTCTTTGATAGCAATATAGGTACTTCTTTCTTTATCTTATGCTTTAATATCCAATAGGTGGGCTAATGATAAATTGAGGTGTTTTCTTTTTAGATCAAAAAAGGAGCTACAACTAAACCAAAAAGATCCAACAACACATAATTTAATGCCAAAGACCAAAGATAGATCATGAAGAAAGGAGCAGCCTATCTATTTGAAACAACTGTCTCGTTAAAACTTGTATCTTTATACTCAACCAAAAATTTGAAAAAAACATCAATACAAGTATATGGAAGCCATGAGGGAAACATGCATATTTTGCTTTTTGTACAAGGCAATGCCATAAACACAACCATTTATCAAAACCAAATCATGCTAATTGAGAAATATGTATATATTCATATACCTCATTTTTATTGAAGGATATGAAGAACACAAATTTGAGTTAGCCATCCTCTTAAACCAAAAATACCTCTAAATGTCCTCAAGTTTTCCATTTTGGAATATCTTGTTGCTTCAATATTTCTTGGTTGAAGTCTTCAATAACTCCCCCTACATTGGTAACCTTCAAGATGATGATTGGTAATGGGGAATAGGCTCCCCCTATACATGTGCTAGTTATCTTGGGCTTTTAAGATCAATGTGTAAATGTTGTAAATCACAAAAAACAACAATATAACTATAGGTCAAAATTAAGATCAAATGTGGAGACTAGGATCTCCAATTAGTAATATCAATAGAATTTTTCAAAAGCTTGTCTTAGCTCATAAATAGCAAAAATATTCCAAAGGACATGAGCTTAGAAAAAAATCATGACAAGAAGTTTAGATTAAGCAATATTGAATGCAAGACAAAAATCAAACTAAAATTATTATAAGATGATGGTCCAAGGGAAATTATTACGAGTGCTACACTAAATATTTTCATAAATCCACTTGTACCAAGATCAAGGAACAATTATTCCAATACTTTTCTAATCTAGAAAGACATAAAGAATCTTGGACTCCTCAACTCATATTCTTATTAACTAGCAAGCAAAGATATGGAAATTTACCTTGACTTACCTTGCTTGCTGGTAAGGAAAGAAGATTAATGGAATTTGAGATGAGGTCCTCTATCATGAAGTACCTCCTCATCTTTATGTTCTCTTTCATTATATCATGTATGTGATGTCTCCATTTGTTTATGTTATTTATGATAGAACCCTTGATCACTTATTGCATTATTTTCATTACTCCACTTCTCTTCATTCTCACTTATTTGGTACCTACATAATTTCCTTACTAAAGCCTTTTTGATAATACCAAGTGTTAACCTTGTTTTGATCATCATAAGTATAGTTAAGAGTTTGCTTCCAACCACAATTTTTCCAAAAAAATAAAGTATCATCCTCATGATCATAATTATTAAACAAGATTATGCTTGACCTTTAATTTTCATGTGTAGCTTCCTCTACAATATTTGACTATTTTCTAGGAGTCTCCTCTTCTTGAACCTTGTTGCAATCCTTATTAAAAGAGGTTAGTTATTAAATATTAGGTTTTATAACTAATATATCTTCCTTCACTTAATCATGAATATCATCCAACTCAGAAATTATAAATTTCTTTTCCTTCCTAATCAAATGATGTAAAAGAAAAATTTCTTCTTTAAACTCACTATACCTTTTGTCACACTTACCATCTTGCTCAACCACATGTGAGGAATTTTCATCTATAAGCATCATGCATATGAGATGTGAAAGAATTGCATGTTTCTTCTTCACTTTTCCCACCATCATTCAAATTTGTATAAAAGTTGGTCGTTTTCAATTCCTCATCATTATATTTATTCTTTAACTATACCTTTCTATCACTAGGGCATTTGAAGACCATATGGCCTCTTCCACCACAAATCCAACATTTTATAGAAGAGAATTCTAAGTTAGAATTCAAACATTTTTCACCTCTCTTTACTTTTGAGAAATTTGTATCATTGTGCAAATGCCCCCTTGTTTCTCCTTATTAGAAATTGTTATAGCTTTGTTGAAAGAAAGGCAATCTCATCTTTACTACTCTCATCATGCTCATTGAACTCCTTCTCCTTGGAGGTAGTCTTTAGAGCTATAGGTATTTCTTGGATTGCCTCTTCACTTATAAGATTCATTTCATAAGCAATGAGAGCACTCTAAAGCCTTTCAAATTTTAATGTTTAGAAATTTTTGATTTCCTCCATAGCTGCAACTTTTGATCTGAACTTTGTTTGTAGAGTTCTAATCATTTTGATGATAACATCACTTTTTGGAAAATCTTAACCTATTTCTCTAATAGCTACAAGAAGATTATTGGCTCTAGAAAAATAATATTTTATTTTCTTACCTTCTCTCATTTTGAGCTTATCATATTTTCTTTGTAAAACTAACAATTTTAATTGCTTAACAATAGAATTTCCTTCATAATTAGGTTCTAAAGTTTGCCAAATTTCTTTGGTCATTTTACATCCTACTACCATATTAAACTTAGATTTATTCAAATTGTAATATAAACAATTTTCTACTTTTGAATCAAACATGAACTTATCTTTCTCCTCTTGTGTTCATTTGTTGTAAGGCTTAATGATGTTAGTGGTTCTATCAATAGGTATAGTGTAGCCTTCAAGAATTGACTCCCACACTTCAAACTCTATGGATTCAAAGAATCCTTTTGTTCTATCTTTTCCATAGGAAAATTTGAATCCATCAAACATGGATGACTTTTTATAAGATGTTTCCTCCATTGTTCACTCTTGAAGTTAATGATGATAGAAAAGAGTATCAGTCTCTAATACCACTTGTGGATCACTGAACTTAAAATGAGGATGACGAATAAGTTTCCCAAATTCAAATTCTTTAAACAAAGCACATGCACCAAATTTAATGTGGTTTCCAAACTTGGGTAGTCCACACTCATAGGGTAGATTGCAAGCACACCTCTAGACTTTATTGCTCTCAAATGTTGTTTGAAAGGTACCACACCCTTGTACAATCTCTAAGCCCTACTCTAGAGTGTTATGATTCAGCACCAACCACTCAATCCTACAAGGTTTCATCAAGATTAGAATGTGGTTTCCAAGCTTTCACAACCTTTACTATCTTGAGCTCCACTCCTAAGCATTGTGCCACAACACCAACAACTCAATCCTGTAGGATCCAAACAAGCTCAAGCAAGATGTCTTTCCCTAAGAAGCACATCAATCCCATAGGGTCCAAGGGAGAACAATAATTACAAGGCAACTTAGTTTTCTAATCCTTGCACTTTGAGGTACAACACACTTTACAATGGACAAATGATAATACAATGAGAAGCAACAATAAATACAATGATTGAAAAATGATTAGACATTGCTTGTACAAGAGCTTGCACATTTCCCAATGGAAGTGATGTCTTCTTATAGTCATCATGCTTTGAAATCCATCTTGGAACTCATGCAACAGCCAACTAATGGTAGCTAAGAACCATGGAAGACATCTTCTTCATGCCTAAGATGTCTTTCTATATTTGGTCTTCATTCTAGAAAGACATATTGTTTTGTGAAAGATGTCTTTCTAAAATCTCCATTCTATGAAGATGTCTTTGTCTATAGAAAGAGCTCATTTTGAAATTGACTTGAATTCTATGAATACATCTTTGTTTGGTGAAGACATCTATGCCTAATGAAAGACATCTACTATTTCTAGAAGACGTATTTGTCTATGCATCATTTAATTCTATCCAAGACATCTAGTGTTTCTTAGAGATGTCTTTCTTTACCTTCCTTTGCATGATGAATTCTTCATTCCTTGTTCATAACCTTCCACTTCTGTATGCTCCAATGATGACAACTTTGGGTGTGAGTTATTTGGTCCTTGTCCATGCTCTTGAATTCTTGCATGTTTTCTTGAGACTTTGTGGATGACCTTCTCCTTTGAGCTCTAAACCAATTCGTTCCTTATTATCAATGTAGATGTTGTCACATCTCCATCATGGTTATGAAGCAGTGATGATTCTTGGAAGGCTTTTCAAATAATAAAGTTATGATACTTTGGTTTCATAAAATACACATTTGAAGCTAGCCTAATCTCAGCTACAAGAAAAGGTATTAAGGGTAATAATCCAAAATAACATTAAAGGAGATTAAGAGATATACATGAGGGATGTATTCAAGTTAGGTATATTATAATGGTAAACATTGGAATGAAATTTGAAAACTTAAAAATAAAACTCCAAAGTTTCAACAATGAGGTCTATCAAAATACTCATGTTACTACAAACAATGACTATGTCATGGTACCTGGTACTAGTTTGGATTATTGACATTAAATGGTCTCCAATGGCATAGGCTTTTAGAATCAAACCATTATTTTTACCAAAAGGTAATGTGGTAAATGGATCAAAATGTAGCTAGACCCACCACCAAAAACATAGTAGTTAACCTTAAGCATCACAAACTGGCTAGAGGATTATCCTGTGTAACATACCCTTGTTGATTCCGCCTACAATAGCGACTACATACATTTGAATTGGTGAGATCATGAAACAAGTATCATGGCAAGTGCAATGTAGGCACATGAATATTTTTAGTAGCTTTGGAACTACCAAGGCATCATGCAACAATATGCAAAAATCCTTACATCTACATATCAAGCACATGGATGACCTACATTGCATGGAAGAAGTAGAGATGACAATGACAACCACACTAACTCTAAGCAATGCCAGTGCAGATGGCCATGGTGAACAAAAACATAGCCATGAAAGCATGTTACACAAATATCCAAGAATGGTTGCCAAGAAAGAAGATATGCAAGACACAGAGGTTACCACATGGTGATCATGAAATCCCATTTTTCCAAGATCATGTCCATAATTTCATTGTTGGCATAGCAAGCATAGGGATATGTACATGGCTTTGAATTTTGATGAACTCATAGGATGCTATGTGTGATTGTAGGGGTGATGTTGTGCTTCCAAATCTTCTCAACCACATTATGGTTTCAAAAGGTTTTATTATTTGACATATTTTTAACCACATAAAACATCATATAAAATTTAAATTAAAACGTTCATTATGAGAAGAAGCAAATTTTGACATAACATCATTGATACTAACGATATAAAAATTTCATTCTATGATATTTTATATAAAGGTTATAAAGAAGAGGTTTAATGAACATTTGGTAAACGTACCTCTATCTTCTGCAACATTGACACTCTACATGGGAAGTTATAACCTCCTATGGAAGCTATAACTTATTTTCCTTAATATTTGTGGTGTTGTGATTACCAAGAGGAAACTTACCAACTATGACATATATTTTTCTAATCTTTGTAACCTTCCATGGTAATCTCCATAATATTTATTGCCAAGAAAACACTTGGAAACCATAGATTAAATTTATAATAAATTCCTTTGGAAGTTATAACCTCTAGGGTGGTTATGAATTAATACCCCTAGATATTTGTAAAACCCTTAACCTTTCATGATTATTATAACTACCACCAAGCCACTATAAAAAGGCTTCAAGGATAGAATTTAAATAAGGCGAGGGGAAGGGAAAAAAAGGAAGAATTTGGAAAGATAATTGAAGATTATTTGTAAGATGCTAAAGACATCAATTTGGCTAATTTATTTCAATCTTGTGAGTTCATTTCTTCCCATTTTCTCTAGTTACTTAGCTAATGGTTTAGATAGTATCGTGCTTGGCATTTTATTTTGGGATTTTTCCTAGGATTTTTTTTATAAATCTATTTTTACATAATATTAGACTCCTATTAAGTTTTTCCATAGAAGAGCTTATATTGTTGAAAATCCTTATGAGCAATTTAATAGTAATGTCTTAAAGAAATTGTATGTTTTGAGCATAGAGAATCTAGAAAAATCTTTGGTATTTTGAGATGAATGAAATAGCTTCATTATTTTAAAGTGTATTACCTTAGTATTTCAATCAAGAAATTATCAAATTTTTGAAGGCTCTGTCAAATGCAATGTTTGAAAACTATTAACTAGCCAAAATATAGACTTGTACTTTGTCATTTATGCAACAAGTTTTGGTAGTATAATAATATTGTCTTTATGAAATTACTTGTTGGGTTCAGAATGTTTGGACAATTCATAGTTATTGAATTAGGAATAGCATTATTGTGAAGTGTTTCTTCATGTCAATTTATCTTATTTAAATATTTAAGATTTCTCACAAATCTACTCTCTTTTCTTTCTATTTCTAATTCCATTGAATTTCACTCTATTTCTAGTTTTCTTGTAGAACTTTCTCTGTAGGGAAAATTAGAAGTAGATTGGCAGAATTATGCTCAAAATTTTTTGTAAAATTCTATTTGTTACAAGTATCGTACTATAGGGGCCATATAGACTAAGTGATTGAACAAAATAGGAATATTCAACAACTCATAGTATTTAACAATGATAGTTGAATCTCTTTTATGAAATCTTATTATAGTTATATACAAAACCTAATCATTTCAACATTCATAATAGCAAACACATACTTACATTTAGTTTTGTTTCATAACTACTAAGTTTATTTGGAGGTATCTAGGCCTTGGTGTTTCCAAATACCAACAAGCACCTAAACCCTATTTGAACAACACCTTTGATCTCATAACTCCTATTACGTCTAAAAACATCCGTGGCTGGAACACCGAGAGGTTATCGGGCATGGAGCCTAACCCTGGATCCGTGCAAGGGCCATGTTGGAGAAAATGGAAATGAGGTTCCCTGAATGGTTTGGTCAATCAGATAGGGACTTACCTAGTGTATAATAACTATATGCAAACAATAGTTTTAAAATGTAGCACGCTGAGGTTGAAATGAAAGAAAATGAGAGGTGCACAATAATGGAAACGTATCAAAGTATGTAATCATAACAATAAGCATGAATAAATACACAGAGATGCAACATTTATGCAATAGAAAAAATGGAATGAGATTTCAGGTGAGAGAATGCACCACCCCAAAATTGGGAGATTTAACCTTTGTTTGGCTAATGAATGTGTATAACTGGTGTGCAGTATTGAACAGGCACAACTGACAATAGAATGGTATGGTTAAAGCTCCTGGACTACTACCAATGGGGTGCTAACAGGAACCAATGAGCCAATTCGTGCCAGGCATAGAGATGCTACACTGGGTTGAGGAGAGATCTAGAAAGTGCTACTATTGGAATTTACCACTTCTCAACTTTCTATTTGCCAATCTCTTTGCCAAAATTTACTACCAGAAGCCAACTGCCAAGAAGCCCACCTTTTTCTTTTTAGAAGCCAACCCTTTGAAAGTTTTTTTTTTGGGTATTTATAGGGACAAGAGTGGAAGAAAGGCATGGTTTAGATGTCACGTGTCTTGGGTCCCACATGGCACGAACCGTGGATGTGCTACGCTGACGTGCGATGCTACACTGTAGTGTTACACTAATGTGCTACGCCAAGTGGAACAATGCTAGAAGTGAAACCTGCTAAGCCATGACCATACCGTTCAAACTACATGTGCCAGAATCTAGGGGACTACCATGTTTTTACAGAAAATGCTAATGACAAGTGTAAAATGAAGCTTACGCTTCAGGACTACGTCTTCCCCTCTCTTACGAGTAGGGTCAAGTGTAGAGACAATTTCGGGGCTCGACAAGGGATGCAACAAGCAAAGCAAATTGCTGATCTCAGTTGCCAAGGAGATGCTGGGGCAGAAATAAATGTTGACAATGATTCCTAAAGCTTCTAGAGATGTCCTATAGCCTCCTTTCAAATGTTATGCTACTTACACTGCTCAATGTATTGGTGTAGCATGAATATCCACTTACTACACTGCATAGTGTAGCAACCAGTTTTGAGACAAATCTTGCTTGAAAACCAAAAATGCCCCTCTGAGGCCTAGCAAGACAAGCTATCTCACCAACCAACAATTACATTTTTCATGTTGAAGGATCTTGAGACTTCCTAGTTTCATCCCTGGGACACTTTTAGCCTCAATGCTTTGGCTATGTTGTGCAGTGTAGCATAGCATAGCAGCCAATGTGACATGAATTCTAGCTTAATTTGCAATGCTTTGTCAAGAGACTTTGATTAGGACCCAAGAGTGAAGTGGCATAGGCAGTCTTGGAGGTCAGAGCATGGCCAAGTGCAATTATTTTGCTAAAACAACTTGATGGAGGACCTTCGTGCATTCTGACCCTACTACATTGTGCTATGCTGTGTAGCTTAGCACAGTGTAGCATTCAGTTTGGCTTGAATTTGGACTTACTTTGCAAGCACTCTATTTTGGGATCTTGATCATATGTTGAGGTGGTAGTAGGACAAAAATTTTTCATGGTTGAAGTATGGGCAATTTTATTCCCCATGCCAAGACAATCCAAGAGGAGAATTTCATCATGCTAGGGCCCTACTACGCTGTGCTACGTTGTGTAGTGTAGCACTTAGACCAAGGTGATTTTTGTTGAAATTTTACCTTGTTTTCTCTATGTCACACTGATCACACTTCAAGGATGAAGTAGGGTGGGCATCTTGAAGGACCGAATCATTGCCAACTTCATCTTTGGTACCTGATCAGTCTCCACGTGGCCTACTACACTATGTAGCATAGCAAGTCTCGTAGTTAGAAAATTTTCTAAACTATTTAGTCCATCCCAAACACCTTTGATAGCTCCTAGCTTGGTACTTGGGTGGACCATCGGCCAGGGCATTTCTCAAGCTGGACAAGCTAGAAAGTGTAGCAAGCTTGATAGCCTAAGAGATAGAAAATTTGTCAAACTACGTAGTCCACTTTCAGTGCTTCATTCATGCAAACTGGCCTCATGACTGGATGTTGCATTCACTGTGCTATAGAGGGTGGTAGGCAAGCCCAGAAGTCCTAGGTGCCATGTTGTCTATCCGGCCCAGCATGACATCATACTTGTAGAGATATTTACCCAAATTTTGGGACTATGCTAAATCATGAGAGTCCCAAAATTGATGGTGTTTTAGCTCCCAAGGTCATGAGACCATGAGGCCATCCCACCATTGGTAGTCTGATCCCAAACGGTCATCAATAGTTCTTTTGGTACTAGAAGGAGGGCTAAAATTTTATCCTCTATGTTCATCAGCCTAATAGTCCTAGCACACCAATAGTTCTTTGTTACTAGAAGGATTTAGGAAATTAGGTACTACTTTCAATTCATGATCAAATAGACTAAATGTTTGGAAGATTTCAAAGGTTCCAAAGAAATTCTTAATTATAAGACTAATTATTCATCAGAAAAAAAGCAAAAGAATGTTTTTGAGTTTGGGACAAGTAGTGGATTAAAGACCAGAAGGATAAGAAGATCACCCTTCTATCTAGTTTATTGGTCTATAAGAGAAGGTCAAAGAAGTATAAGAGTTCAACAATCACAAGGAATTATAATAGGATGGCAAATCCTTGGCAAAGAGTTACATCATTAGGATTTTAAAACTACAATGATATTCATAAGGTAGTTTACAAATATTTTCTTGAGTCTTTTATTCTTAAAAAGCTTACTTGGTTGAAGAGTATATTCATATGTTTGATTTAGCTTTAACTCGTGAAAATGTTCAACATTAAGATTAAGCTTGTAGGTTGCTTGTAGAAAATTTAAAGGAAATGGCTCAAATTTGGTATTCAAACATTCTAAATAACAATATCAAAAGTTGGGATGATATGAAAAATATTTTCTTGACCCTGTTTGACAATCAATTAGATCAACAACAACTATATCATGGATTAGTACAAGCTAAACAAGAAGTTAAAGAGTCAATTAGAGATTTCAACATTAAGTTTCAAAGAATTTGTGGGCTCTTTCAAAGACAATATAGACTATTAGATGAAATGCTTAGAGATACTTATCTTAAGGCAGTGAATCCTAATATTTCAATCTAATTAAGAATAAATTCAAACTTGACAACATTGAATGACTACTTTAGTGAAGCTATACAATTAGAAAAATAGTTGAACTTGAACCATAAAGAGATTGTTACAACTTAAAAAAAAGGAAGAGAAAATGATGATTCCTATGCAAGATTTTGCTCAACTTAAAGCATTACCAAGGCCATCTCGTGTTAAGACAAAGCAAGAATCTAGAAGCAAAGAATGTAAAAAAGGATAGTTAATGAGAGACTTGTCCAACAAAGTGTTGAAATTAGAGAAAGCCTTAGCGAAAGTTAAAATCAAGGAAGAAAAGAAAAATAGTAAGTATAAGCATCAAGATACTAAGTTAGTAAAAGATGAGAATGAAAGTGATGTTGTTATGTCCAAATTCCTTGATATTGAATTAGATAATGAACTATCTAGTGTTCATTATGCAGGAAAATCTTCTAATAATGGATCTAGTGATACTTCTTCCCTATCAAGNCAAATCTTCTAATAATGGATCTAGTGATACTTCTTCCCTATCAAGTTCTGAAGAGGATATATCATCAGATGAAGAGTGTAATAACAATGAAAAAAATGGATATAGCCTTTGATCAAAAGAAATATTAACTACTTCTAGACCTCCAAATGTCATTTTTGATCCATCTATTAACACAAATATTTTTGAACCAAGTAAAAGAGAGAAAAATAAAAAATAAAGAATATCAAGTAGAGCAAAGTACACAAAATCAAATTCTCAATAAATGGATGAAGAAACCATGCTTTTATGGAGAAAGATAATATGATCTAATTCAATATCTTAAATATCAAATAAAATATTAGCATATATCAATTGCTACAAATATGAAATCAACAAATAAAAGCTTTAGAATTTATTAATGGTAAAAAGAGATTTGAAGAGTCAGAGTTAAGCTATGTATCTAATATTGACAACA
The DNA here is from genome assembly GCA_015680685.1 of Gnetum montanum. Lineage (NCBI taxonomy): Eukaryota > Viridiplantae > Streptophyta > Gnetopsida > Gnetales > Gnetaceae > Gnetum > Gnetum montanum. The sequence continues at coordinate 425,265 of MNCI01020067.1, forward strand.
CATCAAAAGATAGTTATGAGTGTACTCTTGATAAAGAAGCTCTTCATTTTCATTGATAATAAAGTTAAAAGACAAATATCTTCATAATTATTTAGTCGATTCATGAGCTACATCTACTATTATGTCATTGTCTATATGTAAAAAACTTAGTATATTCTAGAAAAATCAAATAAAAAGATTATTCAAGTGGATAAAAGTAGAGTTAAGATTGTGGATTAGCTACCCAATGTTCTATTAGAAATTGCTCCTGAACCATGTATCAAAAGCAGAGTAACTATTAGAGTAGCAATTATACCATATTTACATAGCCTTTTGTTGAGTAGAAGTTGGAGTAAGAATTTCTTAGGATACATATCAATAGATTATTTTCATATGTGGCGGCTACCTTGAAAAGGAGAACCAAATCAAATATACATTTATAGTGAGCCTTTGATGAGCGAAAAAATTAGTTCAAATGGAAAGAACAAAGTTATTGGAACAAGAGCTTTTGAAACTAGAATTTGTATACTTCAACAACTTGATAACTTAGAAAAAGAAGAATCTCAAGATGACAGAAAATGGAAACTATACTTCGATGGGTCTTGTAATTCAAAAGGTGTAGGAGTTGAAATAGTTTTAGTAAAATATTATTTCCCAAAAATATTCAAGACAATTCATCTATCTTTCCCTTGCACTAATAACAAGGCCAAATATGAAGCTTTGTGTGGATTGAAACTAAAGTTGCATTGGAAAAGGAAATCAAGAAAATCATCATAAAAGAAGACTCGAGATTAATTTGTGAACAAGTTAAATGTAATTTTGTAGTAAAAAGGTCATTCTTGTGACCTTATAAATAGTTCATCTACAAAATGCTAGATCAATTTCATTACTACAAAGTAGAACATATAGTTAGGAAGGATAATTGTATGGAAAATGACTTGCAAAAGTAGCTTTATCATTAGATGTAAAAAAGATAAAAGGTTATGAAGGTGTAAAGATCAAGAAAGAACATCAGCCATCAGCACCAGATAACATAAAGCATTTACAAATTTTTGAAAATGATGATCAATTGCTTAGATTCTTAAGGAACAAGCAAGAATTTGAAAGTTAAATCATACCTGAGATAGTGTCAAGGTTTAAGACAAATTCCATTCCAAAAAAGAAGATTGATTATGAACATGAGTTTGAAAAAAATTTACTTACTAGAAAGGATATATAGAATCTAGATGGTCAAGCTTTTGAAGTAATAAATTTTGGATCTACTGAGATACCAAAAGTGTTAAATGTCACATAGGAAAAAGATTCCATTTTCAAGAAAATTTTATTATTGCTCTTGAAAAATAATTTGAAAAATTTTTCTCAGTCTTACAATGATCTTAAAAATTTTTGACTAAAGGTGATGAAACATAAAATCCCTTTAATAGATAGTTCTATGAGAGTTCAGAAAAAGCAAAGGAAATTTAATCAATCATTTGAGCTAGCTATAAAAGCTGAGATCAAGAAGTTATTAGAAGCTTGAATCATATATCTAGTCTGATATTCGACATGGCTTTCTCACCTTGTTCTAGTAAGAAAGAAGAATGGCAATATTAGGCTTTGTGTAGATTTCAGAAGTTTGAATGAAGCTTCAAAAAAAGATAAATACCCACTTCCTAGAATTAACAAAATGTTAATTAAAGTATCAAGATGTCAAGTATATTCTTTCTTGGATGGATTTTCAGGCTACAATTAGCTTATGATAGATGAGGGTGATAGATATAAAACAACATTTATCACCAAGTGGGGAACTTTTTCTTACCAAAGAATGTCATTTGGATTGTCAAATGCTAGATCTACTTTTCCAAGAGCAATGGATTTAGCCTTTAAAGTTTTAGTACATGAGTTTGTTGTGGTTTATTTGAATGATATCACTGGCTTTTTCAAAAAGGAAAGAGGATCATATTTGTCATCTTTAACAAGTTTTTGATAGATGTCATGAGTATGGTATTTCATTAAATCCTAAGAAATGTATCTTTGGGGTTAAATCAATAAGTTTACTAGGACATGTAATCTATTAAGAAGAAATTGATATAGATAATTCTCAAATTTAAGCAATCTAGAATATTGAACATCCTATAAGTAAAAATCCTTTTAGATCTTTCTTTGAAAAGATAAATTTCATTAAGAAATTTATTCCTGGATTTACTAAAATTATTAGACCTTTGATGCATATGCTAAAGAAAGATGTCCTAATAGAGAAAATGCTAGAATCAAAGAGATCTTTAGCATAAATTCAAAATCCATTCAAGAAGCTCCATACTTGGTAAAGCCAAAATTGAAAGAAGAATTTGGATTATATGCTTTCACTTCAAATGATTCAGTTGCTATTGTTCTACCTCATAGAAATAAGGATTTAGATTAATCGATTGGATTTTTTGGATATTAGTTGAAAGGTTCAAAGCTAAATTATTCAAACTTAGAGAAATAAGCATTTGTAGTTATTAAGGCACTTCTACATTTCAAATATTACTTGGAAAACTCATTAGTTAATATTATGCTAATAGAGCCTATAGTCAAACAATTCTTAGCCGAAAATGAAATTGGATTAAAGAGAGGAGAGTGGCTCATAAAGTTTCAAATTTTTAGATTTTCATTGGAAATATGCAATACTATTAAAGGAATGGAATTAGCCAAGTTATTGGATAGAGAAGATGAAGTATGTGTGATAAAGATTCATAAGGAAATTTGGTATGATGAGATTCTAGAATTTCTTAATAGGTGAAAGGTTCCAAATAACTTAACTCCTAGTCAAAAGAGAGGTTTTTCTCAATAAGGCAAATAAATTTATGATTAAAATGGAATCTTATACAGAAATAATTTTAGAGGAGTTTTGTTGGAATGTGTTCATAATGATCAAATTGGTCCTATCTTGGATCAATTCCATGATCATTTCTAATTTGTTCTATGAAACTCCTGAGTCTGCTATGCAACATATACTATGCTATGATTATTATTGGCTTAGTATGTACCAAGATAGTAGTTCAAGGATTAAAATATGTTACAAATGTCAAATTCATGAATCAAAAATCAAAAAGACTAAAGCTCCTTTGAAACTAGTAATTACAAATAGATCATTTTAGCAATGGGACTTAGATTTTATTGGTATAATTACTCCTTCAAGAGTAGGACATAAGTTTATTCTCATAGCTAATGATTACTTTACCAAATGGTATGAAGCAAAAGTCCAAGAAAAAGTTCAGTATCATACATGATTAAGTTTTTGGAAGATCAGATTCCAAGTCATTTTGGTCTACTTGAAGTGTTGGTATCTAATTATGGATCTACTTTTCAATCTAAAAAGATTATAACATGGGCATCAAAAGAATCCGTCTTTCTATTTTCCTCTTCAAGTTATTATCTTCAAGGGAATGGCTAAGCTGAATCTACAAATTAGTATCCTACATTAAGAAGTTGATGGATGGAAATCTAGGAAATTGAATTGATTACTTGTGATCTACATTATAAATCGACCATATCAAATTTAAGAAGGCTATTGGAATGTTGGCTTATAACATAGTTTATGATTTACCTGCTAGAATTATGAATAAGATCATAAGTTCAGCCTTAAATTTTATGCAAAAGTATAGTGAGAAAACTGATAAAGATAGAAGTTTCATGACTTTACTCATCAGAAGAGAAGCCAAAATGGATAGAGCTAAAGATAATTTATTAAGGAATTCTTCTTAAGTTAAAAGCTGGTTCAATAAAAAGGCTTTGAAAAGGACTTTTAAAATTGGTCATCTTGTATTATTATGGAATATGAAGAACCCAAATCAATTTTCAATAGTATGGATTGGTCCATTTCAAATTAAGAAATAGTTATTACAAGATACATACAAGTTATTGACACTAGAATGGATAGAATTGCAATTTCTATATAATGTTTTATACATAAAACATTATTTTGGACAACTACCTATAGCTTATATATATATAGTGATATAAGTAACTATAATAATATTTAGTATACAAGGTAGTAAATAGTAAGCCTTTATATATAATATTTACTACATGTATATGTTTAGTAGTAACATATATCATATATAATATATAGCCATCTTATACGTATGTTTAAGTCTATATATAATATTATAACCATGTATACATTAGAGCATTAGTTTTTTTTAATTCAAAGTGTTAGATTAAACAATTAAATTTAGATTATTTTAATTAATCATTACTTATGATAAGTTCAAGTGGAAGTGATGGTTAAATAACTACCTAGTGGTGAATTAATTTCAACAGCCAAATAGTGGAATTTGAATTAGCCAACCATATGCTGATGGAAGTTAAATGAGATTTGGCTAAGTGGGAAAGCTGGTTAGTAGAATTTTTGAGAAGTTCAAATTTATCTTACAATATATAACAAGATTAGAATGTCTTAGAAATGCATCTTTTCTCATTTTAAGTTTAGTAAAAGGCAAGTGAAGTGTTTAATTGTAAGGTAGAAAATGGTTCTTGGAGTGAGGGAAATAAGAAGGCCTTTTATTCCATATGTTGTGGGATGTTATCCAGAACATGGATAGAGATGTTATTGTAAAGAAATTTCCCATGGAGCATCCAATGAAAGCCCTTTCTTACTTTGGCTTTCAAATGAGTTTAGATTTTTCACTGGTGACTTTCTATAGATTCCAATGTTTAGGGAACCTTCCATGAATGCACCACCCAAGCTAAATATTAAGGAGAGTCTAGTAAAGATGATTCTTAGGGAGAGGCTTTTATGTCTCAAGACACTAAAGCAACTAGTTGGAAAGAGCCTCAAAAATTAGCAATTGAGGAGTGGGATGCAAAGGAAACAAAGACATTTGATGAAAACAAAAGTAAAGATTAAGTTGAGGCTTTAACTAGGCAAGAGGAGAAAAGAAAAGAATTCATTACAATTGAGATTACATATGAAAGGGTTTATGATAAGAGAATCCCCAAGAAAGTTACTTTACCTATTCTTTTTCCACCCATAGAATAGCTTGTATAAAATTGTGCTTATATGGCTTCCTAAGTTTTACTAGGAATGAGGTTTTTATTTTATCAAACCTTAAGTTTGATGAAATTTTTCCTCAAAAAGGTTATATTCTTGTAAAAATGTTTAATAAAGTCTTATTTTAATAGTCATTTAGTGGATAAATGAAAATAATTTTAAGAAGAGGAAAAAGAAATGTTGTCACACCTCTACCATGGTTATGGAGCAATGATGATTCTTGGAAGGCTTTGAAAATAATAAAGTTATGATACTTTGGTTTCATTAAATACATATTTGAAGCTAGTATAATATCAACTACAAGAAAAGGTATTAAGGGTAATATTCCAAAACAATGTTAGAGGAGATTAAGAGATATACATGAGGGATGTATTTAAGCCAGATATATTATATTGGTAAACATTGGAAGGAGATTTAAAAATTTAAAAATAAAATTCCAAATTTTCAACAATGGTGTTCGTCAAAATACTCAAGTTTCTGGAAATAGTAGCCATGTCATGGCACTTAGTACTAGTTTGGATTATTAGTATCAAATGGTCTCCAATGGCATAGGCTTTTAGGATCAAACCCTTATTTTTACCAAAAGGTAATGTGGCAAATGTAGCTCAAAACATGACCAAATCCATGGCAAAAAATGTAGTAGTTAACCATAAGCATCACAAACAATCCAAAGGATTATCCCACACAATATACCCTCACCGATTCCACCTGCAACGATGACTGCATTTGAACGAATGAGGTCAAGAAATGAGTACTACAACAAGTGCGAGGTGGACACATAACTATTTCTAACAATTTCAAAACTACCAAGGAGCAATGCAAAAATCTACAAAAACCTTTACCTTTACATATAGAGCATATGAATGACCTATGATGTGTGGAAAAAGTAGAGATGGCAATGACAGCAACACTAAACCTAAGTGGTGCCGATGTAGACAACCACAGTGATCAAAAACATGATTATGAAAGCTCATCATACAAAGATATGGGAATGGCCACTAAGAAAGAAGGTATGTATGACAAAAAGGTTACCACACTGTGGTCATGAAAACCCATTTTGCCAAGATCATGTCCATAATTCCATTGTTGGGAACAACAAGCATAGGGCAATATACGTGGCTTTGAATTTTGATGAACTCATGGGATGCAACTCATGATTGCAGGGTCAATGTTATGCTCCAAAATTTTTTCAATCACATTATGGTTTCAAAAAATTTTATTATTTGACATATTTTTAACAACATAAAATATGATATAAAATTTAAATTCAAACCCCCATTAAGAGAAGAATCTAATTTTGATGTAATATCATTAAAAATAAGGGGTATAACAATTTCATTCTATATGATATTTTGTCTAAAGGTTATAAAGAAGAGGTTTAATGAACATTTGGTAAACATACCTCTATCTTCTATGGCATTGACACTCTACATGGGAAGTTATAACCTCCTATGAAAGCTATAACATTTTTTCCTTGATATTTGTGGAGTTGTAATTACCAAGAGGACATTTGCCAACTATGGCATATATTTTTCTAACTTTTGTAACCTTCCATGGTAATCTCCATAATATTTATTACCAAGTGATGAGTCACAACTTAGTTGGATGCATCAATAAGGCCTTGTCGACGCTGCCTTGTCAATTGGGCCTTGTCAACACATCATATCATGCGTCAATAAGGCCCCATCAACACAATGTTGGTTTTTGGCTATAAATACATGCCTACAACCACATTTATGGTAATAAGAGATTGTAGTTGCACCAAGGATCTTGTAGTTTTTCCATTGCAAAGTTAGAATTTTTCCCCTAAGTGCCCATAGTAGAAGTCATTAAGTGTATAGATCTTTCTTCAAGCATTGTTGTACCTGAGTACGACAATGTGTGCAATAATAAAGATGAGCATAGATTAGCTATTTTCATTTATGCATTCAATGTTTACAATAATTTATTTAATGTTTCAATTGTTTATTAATTATTTCTAGTAATTAAGCTAATGAGGTAATTAAGCAAGATAGATTAAACGCCTAAGTATGACTACTTCAAGTGTAACATGTATTCACTTAGTAATCCCAGCAGCGTTATTGCTTGGTACACCTAGTAGTGTAGCGCTTGGTCACCTAGCAATGGATACATGGGTTTAGGATGTGTACAAAAAGTGGAATCGGATGCTTATGTTAGAAATAGTTAAATGTTAGTTAATTAGTTAATCCAGTTTCTTTTATCTACATTTTGAACACCATACTATAAAACAAAAAATGATAAAAATCATATGCCTCAATTACACTTAACCATAGCAACATACGTCATGAGTGTAATTGGAAAGATAATGATTGACCTTAAGGCAAGATTCACTTCCTATAAGACTAGTGAACCAAAAATGATAAAGTCCATGGAATTTGAATGAATTGCACATGAATGCTTTGGGATTTGTATGGTTGGATGTAGGGGTACCTTGTCACTCATCATTGGCACCATTGCTGGGGACTTTGTTTGTTAAAACATGCACTATTTAGGATTAGGTGAATACCATTAATATCATTGTATGAACCTCCAAGTCAATATGATTCCCACTATACATAGAATTATAAAAGCACACTGATAAATTTTTATTTTTATTTTTTGCAAAATGTTTTCTTCTTCTCACAAGCACAAAGATGTCAAACCGCTGGTCCCACAAGAGTGCAAAGTGGTATATACTCATCTAGATGATTTTGTGTCAAACTTAACCTTCATTATACATTAGGATGAGTAGTTGTGATGGTGTGATATAGAGGGAAACATCATCTTGCCCCCTAATCAATCTATGCCCAAGATGCTATTTGAAACCCTTAAGGAGTTCGGCATAGCATATCTTCACGAGGAATATGTCATGGATGGTTATGACACTTGAAACTATTGTCCCACTAAAACACAACGCAAATGAGATTGAAATTAGGAGAAACTCCATGAGGATATGAAGAGAAAACATTTTATTAATCCCTTATTCCTACTAGATCAAGATCACAATGAGGATCTTGCCTTTGAGGGTTCTCAACATGAAGATTCTCCACCCCTTGATACTAGTGACAAGAGTGTGAACCTAAACATATGATCCATTATCCATAAAATAGTTTCAAGAAAAAGTGATAGCCAAGGTAGGAACCTAGGCAAGCATCACAATAAAAATAGATCTAAGGATGGTGATCATAATAAGCAAATGAGTGATGGTAGACATTACGGTGGTGGTGGCAGTCCACCTTCCTCTTCATCCTCTTCATTCAATTCCAAATACTCCTCTTCATCTAATGGTTCTCATAGAAGCTACTATTGAAATAATCATGATGAAGGTGATCAGTGAGATAACAATGATTGTGAAGGCCACCAAAATCAAAGGGGTGGCTAAAACCATCATCGGCATCACCAACACAATGATGATGATGAACCTCTATTAGTAACTCGAAGTATGCTCAACATTGCAAAGGCAATTAAAATTCCAACTAGGCATATTAAAGCTTTTAAGATCAAGTACTTAGACATGAATAATATCCTAAGATTTAAGGGGGGATATAACTCTGATTTGTAAACACATTTACAAGCTTTTCATGATGCATGTGCCTTACAAAACATAGAGAATGAATGGAAAAAACTCAAGCTTTTCCCTAGGATACTCATCAAAGAAGCTAAAAGCTTGTATTAGTCTTTGGAGCTAGAATCTATCCATAGATGGAGTACCATGTTAGAGCTATTTAATGACAAATATCAAACGTACTCTAGAGTGTCTAATCTAAGAAGGAAAATCCAAGGCTAGAAACAAGGAGCACATGAGCCCTTGGATGTTTCCATGGGCTAATACTATTCACTCTTACACTAATTCCCTAGCCATGGTTATTCTCAGAAGGAATAACTTTGCCACATCATAAATGGGCTTAAAGTAGAAACAAGAAGAATTCTTGGAGTGTATGCCCAAGGAAGATTTTCTAAAATAAGAGCTCATAAGATCTAAAGGCTAATTAAGTAGGTACAAAAGAAGAAGGTGAGCTACAAAAAACAAAAAGTGCAAAAGAGTATAACAAGGACCCTTCCATTAAAAAATGGAAGGTCTAATTTTATGACAAGGAGGAGTCATCACCTGATGAACTGGTGTACAGGAAAACCTTGCCCATCCAAAAGTCTATTTCTAATATTTTGGCAAAGGTTGATAAGTTACGGAACTCTTTGGATGAAAATTTTCAAACTACCCTAAAGATTGCTGAAGAATCTAAAGCAAAAAATAGTGATCATAATTGTAGGAGGTGAAAAGAAGCTGAACGTGCTTACCAAAGAGGTAAGGGAAAATCTACAATAGTAGAGGAAGTTGTGGAGATTAACTTTGATGATGAAACTGATTATGACATCTATCAATACGATCATCCAAAGAGATGTTTCCTTGTGATGTCACACTTACAAAAGCCTGGGGTGTATGCATTGAATCTTTGATTAGCACATAGGTAGGCACCTAAACGATTACCATATCCTTAAGGTAATCTAAGATAGTTTTACCAACAACAATAAGCTTACTACCCAAGTGGAACTCCTCCACGACCTTATGAATAATACCAACAATGGTACCAACCACAGTCATGAGAAATGCCACTACCAAGGTAGTAGTCCCCTTATAGACAACCAGAACCATACAGATACTATGTTTAGCAACCAATCTCCCTTAGAAGTTCTACAAGTCATACATCATTTCAGCATCACTATTACCCTTTGGAGTATCATTGAACACATTCATCATTTACTCAAGGGGAAAACCCATATCCATATCACCCGCTGCATCTGTTTGCACACACACCTCCACCTTCAACCTAGTTACCTCCTACTCCATCCATGTAAGATGAGATACCTCCACAGCCACAACAATGAAATGCTACAAGGTTTGTACATTCACAACCGACTCTCCAGCCAAGTGGTCTAGATAATAAATTAAGAAAAAGGCCTTTCTTTCAACCCAGAAATCCTCTTCAACCTTCACAATCTAGTTTGACTGATCATCCTACATCTCTAGCACCCTCATCCTTTACATCAAACACCTTCAAGTATCCTTCAAATCAAGTAATGCCTCAAATTCACACTAGAATGCTAACTCATAATATTTCTAACTAAATCAAGGTTGGTAATCTTCCTATAAAAAGATCTGATCTAGGAAGTCCACTCATTTATCTACAGATTGTTGGACATGATCCATGCAAGGCTCTTCTTAACTCTACTTCTAGAGTTAATCTCATCTCCCATGACATGTACAAGGCCTAGAACTTACCACCTCTTAAGAAGAGAAACATTCGTCTAGAATTAGCAGATTAGTCAATTATTGTCCCTCTTGGATTATTAGAGAACATTATAATCATAATTTGTGATGGTCCTATCCTATTGATTTTCTAGTAATCAAGGTGGAAAACCACAAAAGTGACTTTCCCATCATTATGGAAAGAGCTTGGTTAAGCATGGTTGATGCACATATGGGTATAAGGGATCTATCTTTAGAAATATCCAAGGAAAATGAACTAGGCAAGATTGAGAAGAAGCATATTCCATGCATCATGTATAGTGATAATGGATGAAATTATGTGAAAAGGCTTTGGTTAATCAGGAGTACATACATTAAAGCATGCAACCATTGTGCACAAGAAATTAATATTCAGGGTGTCTGTACGTAGCAACCACAAAATAGGAGGGAACCTACTGGCTGATAGCTAACTCAAATAACAACACATTATGCATGAAACCAACCGAGAGCATAACATGTGCTTATGTTGAAGGCATGAACAAAATTGAACAAGTTCATTTTCAACTCTCTGATGAAGATGATGATACCTATTGGGGAGAGTTGGAAATCCATAATAACTTTAAGCAAGAGTCCTTAGAGCTAAAAAATTTACTAATTAGTATGGAATATGAATTTTTAAATAATGGTAAACTAGTTATAATTAATGCCAAACTTACTTCTAAACAAAAAAATGTTGTTGAAGATGGCTAAGTGGCAAACAGCCTTTGCTTGGTCATATCCTAAGCTAACTGGAATCGATCCAAGGATATGCCAGCATCACATTTACACTAACCCAACCATGAAGCCTAGAAGAAAACTGTAGATGTGACTCAATCCAAAATTAATGTAAATCATCAAAAAGAAAAATGAACAACTCCTCAAGGCAAGGTTCATCTATCCAGTTGTAGATAGTAAGTGGGTTAGCCCACTAGTAATTATGCTAAAGAAGGATGGAAAATGGTGAGTTTGCATTGATTTTAGGTTGTTGAATATGGCAACATTTAAAGATCATTTCCCTTATCATTTGTAGATCAAGTGTTAGACACCAAATATTGGCATTGTTATGATAGGTTTTTGGATGTTTATAGTAGCTATAACCAAATGGAGCTACATTCGAGCAAGCCTTGGACTACCTAGAGCAAGTATTGAAGATATGTGTTGAAACAAACTTGCGACTCAACTAGAAAAAGAGCCATCTCATGGTCTAACAAAGCATTGTTCCACGACACTAAATTTCATGAAAAGGGATTGTGGTAGACCTAGAAAAGATAAAATTCATCTAAGGAATAACATGCCAACCAGAGACTGTTAAAGATTTTTAGTCATTCCTTAGACATATTGGCTACTATCGGTGATTCATAGAAAATTTCTCTAAGATTGCAAAGTCATTAGTAGAGCCTACAAAGGAGGAAGCACCTTTCATCTAGACCAAGGAATGTGAACATGCATTGCAACAGTTAAAAGAAAAACTCATAGAAACACCAATCCTACAAGCACCAGATTGGTCTAGACCCTTCTACATCATGATAGATGCATCTAACTACAATTTGGGAGTAGTGCTCACACAGATGGATAATAAGAAATGTCCATATTGCATCCACTACATGAGTTGAACCATTGTGAGATCACAGTTAAATTACACAATCATAGAGAAAGAGTTAATGGAAATGATGTATGCTCTGGAAAAGTTTAGGCACTATGTTCTAGCTACAAAGTGTTTATACATATGAACCATAGTGTAATATGCTTCCTCATGAATAATTCAACAGTGATCCCTCATGTCATATAGTGGCTTCTGATCTTGCAGGAATTCAATCTCACAATGGTATATCGAAAAGGGACTGAGAATGTGATCACTGACCACCTCTCTCACTTACACTAGGATAATAAAGAGGAGGAGAGCCTGATCAATTTCTAGATGAACTCCTCTTTATAGGAGCAATAAGTGAATGCCCCCAAAGATAATATGGTACAATGGCATCCTCACCTATCTTCTTACTCAAGAGATGCCACAAGATTTGAATTTTAGAAAGAGGCAACAATTTCTTCATCAAGGCAAATATTTTATGGAAATTAATGAGCACCTCTACAAGGTGTATGCCGATGGCCTAATTCAATGTTGTGTCCCTAACAAAGATCAACTACACATTCTCTAGGATGCTCACGAAGGGCCTTATGGAGGCCACTATGCAGGGAGATGCATGACCATAAAAATCCTGATGGTAGGCTACTATTGACCTATAATCTTTGGGGATGCCCACTAGTTTGTCAGGTCTTGTGAATGTTATCAATGAGATGGGGGGATTACAACTTGCATGAAAGGTTCTCAATAGTTGATTTAACCATTGGAACATTTTAACATATAGGGCATTGACCTCATGGATTCCATCACATCCATGTCTAATAGGAAGGCATATAATATAGTAGCAATTGACTACTGCACAATATGGATAAAAGCAGTAGTCGTTACTAATTGTACATTGTCCACTACTACTAGATTCATACAAAAAAATATTGTGAATAGGTTTGGGGTGCCATGTTCACTAATTTCTAATGATGGAACCCATTTCATAGGTGCCACTTTTAGGAAGTTAATGCAACACTTGGGGGTTAAACATAAATTAACAACACCTTATTACCCCCAAGCCAACAGTCAAGTAGAGGTAACCAACTGGGAGATCATAAAAATAGTAACATGGACCATTAGCAAATATAGGAAGGATTGGAGTGAAAATCTTAACGATGCTCTCTAGGCTTATTTTTCAATTTGGAAACTTCCTATTGGCTATTCTCCATATGAGTTAGTGTACGGAAACTTCCAATGCTCCTAATTCAGTCTAAGATCCATACACTCTCAACAACCTATGATCTAAATCTTGACCTAAGTCTAGCATAGAAAGAAAGATTGATTAACCTGAACATGGGAGATGAAAACTAATTAGTGGCCCTATCCTTGAATGATTGAACAAGGTATTTAACAAACAACCTCATGACCTTAAAAATAGGAAAGTAAAACTTCAACAAAAGAGATAAGATTCTCTACTAGAACCCCACACATGTACTCCAAAAGATAAAATTTTAAACATTGTGGGAGGGACCTTATATAATTGATCAAACCTTTCCCTCTAGGGCCATGTTGATCTACAAGCCTGAATGCCCAAACAAAAATTAGTTGGTCAACATCCAATAAGTAAACCCTTTTCTAGAACCAAGATAGGCCAATGCAACTACCACCTCAATAGATGGATAACCATGTTCTATATTTTAGATCTCCTCATTCCAACTTAGTCATGGGGGAGATGGCCATCTATGCTAACCATCTAAATGGCCTCTTAGTTTTTCTACATATTCTTTTCCACATTTTTGATTTTACAAATTTTGGATTTTTAAAATTCTCTCTAATTTTACACCATTGTTAGTACTTTTAAATCTTTCTTTTTTATTTTACACTTTCTTATATTTTTTTTTTTTACTTTTTTTGGTTTTGTTTTGTTCAACTATGATATTTTCTTATTTTTTCTAATAAAATTGCTTTATTGCCATAGGACACAGTGCCATTATTGCTATTTACTAATAATGGTTTATGCCTAATGTTGTGATTGTCAATGTCTAGTTTCTATTTCTAAATTCTGATATCTGATGACCTTGACATGGTTTATTTTTCATGGAATAGGTAGTGAGTCCATGTCATCCACCCATCCAATGAACTCTATGGTTTTCCTTGTTCTGGGAATTTGAGATTCGTTCCATTAAAGACACTTTTAATTAATCAGTGATCTTGGTAGTTCTAGAATTAGAAAGAATTCAAAGGTTTGTAAAGGGTATGACTTCAAGAGGACTCAATACTCTTTGTACTCTTCTACTTGCTTGAGTGCTTGAGTGTTTTTCATAGACTTCTTACTGTTCCATAACATCCACTAATAGGAAGTCAAATAAACTCTTTACATGGTGTGATCCCCATCCAAAAAATTCAAAAAAAATTTATGGAAATTTAAAGCACACCCCTTAGACATAAATAATTCCTTGCATGGTGTGGTTTCCATTTCAAAAAAAAAACTATAGGAATTCAAAGCACATCCATTAGACAAATAAACGGGCTATCAGCACTAGTTATCGAATTCAAACGACATGCACCTATGCCTGAGGATTGCCTCTAAGGCCCTCTCTCTCTCACTTATTGCTTCTCTTTCTTCTCTTTGTGTAATGGTGGTTGTCTTATGAAAGCTCTCATGTCTCAAGTGGGTGGATTGGTCTTAGAGTGACGATGCAAAGTCACTAAAAGCATATGGTTTTGACCTGAATTGAGGATGAATCTTTTTGGGTCATTTTAAACACAAATTCTACAAGGGACTATTTATGAACTCAATTTGGAATTTCATTTTACCTTCTTTATCATCCATCCATGCTGCCATAACCCACCTCATTGTTGTGTTCTATGTTATGCTCTATGTCTTGGTCTGATGTGTTGGGATTCTTGAGTACATTCTTTCCTATTGGTCCTTAACTGGTCATGCCATTAAATCGACTATGGGGCCCATGGACTCCTTAGTTGAGGTTATGCAAAGGCAAAAAGGGCATGATCCTGCTATGGGTAGGACCCACTTGCATAGCTCTTGGTCTAGTTAGTTAAGGTCTCTTACCTTTAACATAGCCACAATCCTATCTTTCTCATATTCCATTTGGTATTTCACTCAGTGCTCCTTAACCTTTTACCTCATTTATCTTCCAAATTAATTCTTCTTCATTTTTCAAAATTTATAAGCTTCAACACCCTCTTCTCATGTTTTCATGCTATCCTTGGTCTTTTAAGCTTTCATTTGACACCAATTTCAATTAAAAAACTCTCTATATTTTCAAAGTGTGACTAAAGTTAATAGTAGTCAATGGTGCTGAGCAACTGCATCGACAAGGCCCCATTGACAAGGCCTCATCAACTCAATACAAAAACCCTATATATACTACCAAACACTTTGCAATTTTAAATCATTTTCTCATAACACACAAGGAGTTTTTAAAATTTTTTAGAGCTCAAAACCTTCCAGAGCTCATAACTTCCCAACTTTTTGTCCAAACCACTCCATTTTTTGATCCAGCACTTACCAAAGGTAAGATCTTTATCGTGGGGGCCACAAACCTTTAAGGTTTCCAATGAAAATTTTTGAAAATTTTTCTAACTCCCCTAAAGGTTTAATAACCTTAATAACATAAAAACATCAAATGTTTCAATAGTTAACCCTTATGACACCCTTTGGGATGATTTATTAATGATAATACATAAATAAATAATAATTGAAATAATTAAATCATCCATAATCACAACTTAGCCAAGTGTAACTATCCTTAAGAGATAAAGATATCCCAATTGCTTTAAGTTACACAATGATTGCTAACCCATGATCTCATTGTGATTATAGATGGCACCAAAACAGAAACATCCATAGGAAGGAGAATCCTCTCAAACATGGAAGAAGTGGCCTAGAGTTGGAAGGGGCCAACAAGAGCAAGTCCAAGAACCACCAAAAGCAACCCATGTAACAAGACCTCTTTGTGAGGATCTTAAAGTGGAATCTATCTAATAGATTTTAGAAGAAGAAGTGTCGACTGAACAATCATAGCAAGGAGAAGTGCCTAGACCCCTGCAAAGGCTTGAGATCACTTTAACTCAAGCCTACCTAGAGATCATTAGGTCTGGAGAGATCCAATGATCAGTTTGTTGGCACATTTAGCCATTTCATGGAATAGTTGGACTATCATATTTACAATTGGAATAATCAGTGTTTAAGAGTTTGAACGTAAAACATATAGCTTGAATGTTGGTTGAAGATGTTTGGGAGTTATTCTTTATTAAATAAAATACTGTTGAGGCCTTATTAGGATATGAAATTAAAGTGCCAAAATATCAAGATTTTTATTATTCACATTATTCACCGGAACGAGCAGGAAGAAAGCGACTAATTTCTTTGTGCAAGACTGAAGGGTTTGAATGTGAATACGGTAGTAAATCGCAAGATAAATTCATTCAGAGAACAGGGGATTTCAGAGCAAATGGGTTTAACTTAAATTCAGGGCAGAAAGAAATGATCAACAATAAAATACTTGGGCAGTCCTAATTCTATTTCGAATTTCATCTGGCTTCACCAGGAAATTGCACAAAAATGAAAGCAAAATCCATTGTTGTTTCTCAAAAACGCAGTAATGGTAGCGGTTTTAATTCAAGTCAGAAAATCGTCATGCAAATACAATAAACCCATCCTAAAGCTGAAGTTTCTTGCTGAAATTTATTTTTGTGGCAAAGGGATTACAATCAGGAAGAAAGGGGGCAGAAAATTTGCAGAAAAAAAATTGTTTTGAGAAGGGCAGCCATTGTTTAAAATTTGGGGCTGCGGTGGCCAGAAAACAGAAAAAAAAATATCAGTATTTTCTTCTTCCGCCTAAAATCAGAATTACGCTCTTGTATTTCTGCACAATTTACGGCAACAAGATTGTTCTATCAGCGCCCTAAGCGGGCTGGTTAAATCGACGCAGTTTCCAGAGACACTTGCACAACGCGCAGAGGAGATTTGATAACCCAGGGCCACATATACGGCACAGCCAAATAGCGGATGGATGCATTGGTTTCTTCTTTGTTTGCAAGCAACACAACTTCCGCCGCATGGGGCACCCATATGGATCTTGAATTCACGCCGGAAATGATGAACCGCTGTACCTTTTTTCTTGGCAACCATGAGCACCAGCAACCGCTAGAAAGGCCCGCGTTATCAATCCGTTCTTGCTTGCTGTTTTGCTGATATTTCTGTAATAGACTTATTTCAGATTCAAGTTGCAGAGAACAAAGGAGAAAAGCTAGGGTCGGTGTTGTATGTTAAACTCCGCAGGTGTGGCCGTGTTCAATAATCCGCGATCATAGGAGTTAGCACCGGAACAGGTTAAAGTATGTGGCAGTTTCTACCGATTCTGTGTAAAGGTTTGGAATGCAAAAAAAAAAGCAAAAAATATAAACCATCTGATGGCGCCCACGGTTATGCGCGATTTTTACCAGGGAAGACAAATATTTTAGCCACAAACTTTGCCACTTACATTTGCACAAAAGTACATATAAAATTATCACTAATCTATAACCTCACGGGAGTATCGGGGGTTTAAATACCAAAACAAGTTAACCAAAGTATATATATACATATTATGACCATTAAAATACCTATTATGTGAAGCCTTGATTTAGAGACTTGCCACCAATTATCCCAAGTTATGAAATATATTATTGCCCATTAAAAATTTGCAATTTTGATTATCCTATAAAGTCCTCATTATATTAAAGTTAGCATAAAATGCTCCTCATTTTATGCATAACTTCCTAACTCCCTAACCACCTAACCTTCTCCTAACTTGTTGGACAAGTAATCTTCTGATTGGTTAGTCTAATTACTTGAGAGAGAAGTTAGGAGAAATATTTGAGATATTTTTGATATTTAAAACTTGACATCTCATTTGAAGAAGCAAAATAAAAGGGACATATATGTATGGAATAAGTTGCAACTATAGCTTGTAAGGGACATAAAGATTGTATTTTAATTTTACACCAAGGCCACTTGTCAACCTCTTTTATCTCTTTGGTGGTTGCAACCACCCAAAAATTGTTGTAACTTACCTAACTTGTTGGGCAAGTAACCTCCTAACTTGTTGGGCAAGTAGTCTTCTGATTGGGTGGCCAAGTTACTTGGGAGAGAAGTTAGGTGAGATATTTTCAATATGTAACTTCCCTACCTACCTTAGAAACCTATAAAAAGGCTTCAGGAGGGAAGACTTGGGGGGAGGAATCATCATTTGGAAGACTTTGGGGGAGGAATCATCATTTGGAAGACTTTGGGAGAGGATACTCGGAGTCTCATACATCATATTTTGAAGGCTACTAGTTAGCACTTGGGCTCTTACTTGAAGACACTTCGAGTCTTGGGGAGAAGAGCATTTGTAAAGAAGAAAGCGTGAACGATTGCTTGCAAGATGGCTTGCTAGAATAAAGATTTCAGCCTCTTTGTTTTGGTCCTGTGAGTTATGCATTTCATTTTTTGTTTTGTTTAAATTGCTTAGCTAGTGGTTTAGATAGTATCATCCTTGGCGAGTAATTTTGGGATTTTTAGATTGCTCTTATTGTTCTTGTTGCCCGATAGAAATTTCTGTTAAAATTTTGCCATAGAAGCGCTAGTGAATAAAAGCCTTAAGGGCATTTTAGTAGTAAATTTCGTTATTGTGCAACGTTCGGGAACTGCTATTAGGTTGTTGGAAGAGAGCCTCTGTTTGTAGTCACGCC